>VYXF01013032.1:180672-198071 GCA_013397295.1 Polioptila caerulea
CCCAGAACTGGATGCAGCACCCGTGGGTGGGCTCTCCCCAGAGCTGAGATGCAGAACTGCCTCCCTCCCCTGCTGCCCACGCTGCTTTGGATGCAGCCCTGGACATAATTGGCTTTCTGGGCTGCAGGTTCACACTGCCAGGTCATGTCCAGCCTCTCCTCCACCAGCACCCCAAGCTACTGCAAAAAATTAATCCTGGCCTGGCCAAAACTAGGACACCGATGGATATTATTTCCTGGGATAACAGCATATTTTAGACCAGTGTGTCTTGCTGTAGGAGACAGAAGTCCCAACATCTGCCTCTCTCTCTCACTGACTTTCCACATGATCTTGGCCATTTTGGTCTCAGTAAAGGGACCAACAACATGCACAGTGTTGTTTTGCACATACAAGGCAGACTGAATGTGATAAGCACTGTTCAACTAGAGACAATATTAAAATATAAGTATGGGGTGGTTTTTACAACAGAAGAATGCTGGAAGCAAGCAGAAGAAAAGGATTTCTGGGTTGTATTCAAACATGACCTCTCCCACTGGAGTTTCTTCCTCAGCAGCATTTAATTTCCTCAGGGAGAAGATCTAGAGAGAACTAAAAAATCTCATCTCAAAAGCTTTCAGGAATGGGGTCTCTATTTCATGCCTACCACCGTGAATCTGGCAGGGCAGTGCAGCTGGCAGAAGTCATTCCTGCCTGATGGCAGAACAGCATCCACGTGAAACAAGTCAGTGATCTCAGACCAATTATGTAAGAACGAATTTCTGCATCACCACTGGAAATAATTAGCAGTTGTATGAACCACAGGGACACAGCTTCTGCTGTGCTTTTTCTGTGGACAATATAATTAGCTTTGGCTCAGACAGTGAGCACTAAGAAACCTGTAATAGGCTGAGAAGAGGCTTGTAACCCCACTCTTTAAAAGCTCGCTTTAAATAAGCGGAGAGGGCCATTTAAAGCATTCCCTATACTTTATTGCCTTCCCCTCCTCAATTCTGGGCTACAGATCAAGCTTAATTACCATCATTCTGCTTTCCTTCAAGTCCTCAAGGAAAGTAAAAATGAAAGTCAACACTGCTGCATTTCATTGTCTTAAAACATTTTCCCTCCATCACCGGGAGTGCACAACATCAGCTGCAAACCACATTACAAGGAAACTTTACACCACACACCTGTAAACATCACTGTTTCAAACACTGAGTAAAGCAAAAAGCATCTGAAACCAGTGTTTACATTGGGGGGAAATCCTGCTCAAATCAGTGGAGCCGGATTAATCCCGGCACCTAAAACACAACATTTCAAAGCTCACACTGAAGAGGCTGCAGGCTCCTGTTCCAGGTGTGCCTTCACCTCAGGTGCTGCTGTACAGGACTACCAAAACATCATGACAGCAAATCCCTCTCTTGTGTCCTTTATTCACTCTGAACCCATACCTGTCACATCTTCAACTGCATCTCCTCACACCCAGAAAAACAGCAAAGCCCATCTCACAGCTGCAGACTGCTGCTGCAGCATCAAAATATCCCTCTTGAATAACACCTCGACTGAAGTTTTCAAGTTCTTCTGCATTTTTGAGACCATAGCTACATTTTCAATAGAGCACAACCACCCTCCTCCAATTTTGCAAGATCTAGCTGAGCTGTAGGCTGAGCTTGAAAGAAGATGTAATATTACCCAATTCTGAAGGGTTGACTCAAGAAATATACAGTTCTTATTTCACTGCTTCCTTCTATATTTTCAAGGCAGAATAACTGTACATGTGATGCTTTTGTCTGAACTGGTTTCACAATCCACACAATTTTGTTTGATATGGTTGAAAATAAGGAGGCAAAAACATGAAGCTCCCTGAGAAAAGTTTAATTTTGCTGTACTTTCCAGCCATCTAATCAAGGAAACATGAGAAATCCAATAAGAAAAATGCACTCTAGCACTCAAAGAAAATTAGATACCTCTTTGGTCCTCCCTGGCACATTTTCCCTGCAGTCCATTTTGGATTTACACAGGTGCTACCCAAAGCAGAGTTTGGCTGCTTTCTCTCAGGTGGCCTGACACATTTACTGCAGTGTGCAGATATGCCCATATATTTTATATGCATGTAAAGCACATTTCCCAGACTAAAACCCTCTCCCAGAGAGTCTCCCTAGGTCTCTGTCTGATTTTGGCTTCATTTACTCCCTTGCAAATGAAAAGCAGCTCCCCTTGAAGTCAGTGAGGTAACACTTGTCTTAAACGTGTGTGAGATCATGTCAGAGCCATGGTCTGTAATAAAACCAGCTGCCGGTAACTCTTCTACAAGTTTCCATTCATTAGGGGTTTTTTTTTCACTTGAATTCACATGAGCAATATCCATGGGCCAAGAAACACATTTTAGTATGATAGCTATTTCCCCTTGCTAAAATCTAGAAAGTGCAGCAAACTATCCCAATCCTCACCGAAAACAAAACAAACAAAAAAACCAAACCAAAAAAAAGGACAGTTTTTTGTATTTTGTTAATAAACAGAGGTGTTTATGGACAGAACATGTGTGAATGTACTTTTGTGAATTAGCTTACACTGCCTACAGGATAGGGACAAAATTACTTATATATGGCTTTCCCAGCTTTTTGGTTTTGTGGGGGGAGATTGGTGTTGGTTATGAGGGTTTTTTACACCTATAGCTTCTGGTTTTTAATTCTAAATTGGGAAACACTGAGTGTACCCATTTAAATTCAGCCTCAGAGATCTGTAAGGATGGAACCAGGACCAATGAAATCAGTTCTTTGCCTGCTAATGCCAACACAGCCTTTCCATCAGTGTCTTTCCATTGCCTTGGAGGGTCACAGGAGAGACAGAAATAACGTGCTCAGATTATAATGTTTTTTCCAGTTCATCACACCAGTCTCCAGGCTTTCTGAAGTGTATAACTGTATTTTGTCATATAAGCCAAATTCATAGGCTGTCACCACTTCAATCTGTTCATTTATAACAAAACATATTTCCTACACATACAGTAAATTCCTTTCATTTTTCACAAGGATGAACTGATCTTTATCAGATCCTCTGACACAGAAGGCAAACACAGCATTACTCCCTCTCCACTTGTTAGTATTAAGTTTGCTATATATTGACTCCAAGAAAGGCACCCACATCTATTTACAGATGATAGTGAACAGAGAGGGGGGAAAAAAGCAAAACAAAACAAACTGCCTATTTTGGAAGAGCAATTAGGTCACTCTGGCAGATGGCACAAGAATGACAAAGTGGTTTTTGGTCTGACAAGTGAAGCAATAAACATCTTTACTGACCATGGGGGCCGGGCAGAGCAGCAGAGTTCAACACCATGAGCTCCTGCAAGTAGCCAGAATGAGATTGCACAAACACTGAGCAAGGTCACAAATCAGTGAGGGGGGGAAAACATTACTCCAAAACATGCATCGTTTACATTTTGCTCTTTTAAGAGGTAAAAGAAAATCACTCTTTGGCATCATGGAGACAGTTAAAACAGAAGAAATTAAAAACGTTTTTGACCATGCAATAAGACTTATTGCATTCAATGTGATTATACTCAAGGACTTTTTCCAAAGGCTCCGCATGCCATTTAAAAAGCTGATATAACGCAGAGTTTCTCACAATCCAAATCCTGAATGAAAAAACATGAATGAGATTAGATAAGCAGTTATTTTGGTCTCCAAATTGGCTACCTCTGATCCTTCCAAGAGCTGGAAAACAGAATTATTCATATGCTACTATTGCATTACCCAGCAGTCACAACTTGACTGTGCTTCTTTTGGCCACGTTAGAGCTCCTCAGTGGGCATGTCTTAGCTTGACTTCATGAGAATGGTCAAATGCCACCTCCTCAGAAGGACTGCTGGCCAGAGATGAAAAGCATTTGCTGGTTTCAAATCCAGGCAAGCTGTCCTGTGGCTGGCTATAACACCCGTGTCAAGCATGGCCTCAAAACATGAGCGTGGTGGGGAATGAGGTGTAGTCTGGGAAATCCAAGTGATCCATTAGCCCTCCTGGCCACAAGGATGTGGGTTTTCAGCAAAATTATATAGGAGATATCAGAGAATCTCCAAACGTACCAATGGGACACAAGCAGAGTATTTCTAAGGCACTCAGTGCAAAACAAACAACAAAAACTCCAGAAAGTCTCCATCAAGCAAAGTACACCTTGCCACTCCATTATTGCACTTAAATTGTTTTTCTCCATGTGAAATAAAATCCAACTACATCCACTGCTTTATCCCCATGGTTTTGATGGCACAGAGTACCAATCCCCAAATAAACTGAAAAGCAAGAATGCAAACATGACAGCACTCCAGAGACTTTGTATCTCAATGTTGTCTGTGTAGGG
Source organism: Polioptila caerulea (assembly GCA_013397295.1). Lineage (NCBI taxonomy): Eukaryota > Metazoa > Chordata > Aves > Passeriformes > Certhiidae > Polioptila > Polioptila caerulea. The sequence continues at coordinate 185,005 of VYXF01013032.1, forward strand.
TTTCACCACCTGGAAACTGATGGGGTGGAAAGAAAATCCCAGAGAGCTGCATGGAGTGCTGGGGACTCCTGCTGCAACTCCCATCCAAAGCACATTGCTCCTTTCCTCCCCCCAAAATTCATCCCTATTTACACACACACACACATTTGCTTCACTCCTGTGGTCCCATCCCCGACCCTGAAACACTGGCATTTAATTTTTGCTTTTCTTAATGTCAGTGCTTTATACCTGGTGAGAATGAGATCTTGCCCACTAATCCCAGTTTTCAGTCATATAAATGCATACTAGATGCACTGAAGACCAAGGAACTACGTTTATATATGCACTGGTAAAGGAAATGTTCTTTTCTTGTTTGGATTATATAGGGGGGAGGAGAGGAAATAGGCTGGTGTGTCTGGTTTTAGAAGGAGGGTTAAGTGGCAAACAAAACTGACTGAAGTTTACAGGGATCTAAATAAAGGAACAAGAGAAAACTGCTCACAGAGCTTCTAATAACACACAGCAGAGAAAACTGCAAGCAGGCTACACACTAAAGTTTCTGCTTCTCCTTTTTATTGTCAATATGCTCCTCGATTGCATACTGTGTCCAGTGAATAAGCCATTTACTATTGTGGTTGGAGTGAATGAAGCTCAGACCTTTCCCATATATGGCAGAGCCTTTTAATCACCAGGGAGCGAGGAGCAATGGAATTTTCCTGGCTTTCTGGGTTTGCAGTGCCCTCTCTTGTACAAAATATCATTTCCCAGTGAATGTTCATTATTGGGATTTTGACCCAATTTCCTGCTGTCATTGTCCTTCAGGGGATGTGTAGGAAGTCAAACAAAAAGGACCAGCTTCTTGATAGCAAGCAGCTCACAGGGAATTCTGAATTTCTCTAACTTAAGGAAGTCAAACAGACTAGATCCAATGTATATTTTTAAAACCCCCCTCAATATCATTTACATCACTAAATGTATCCCAGCACAGCTACTGAAATGAAGCTCAGATTCAGGCCAGCTAGTGCCCAGGTTCTCCCTCATTTTCACCAATGAAAAGAGATTAGTGGTGTTTTAAATTACTGGGACAGCAGTAGGGAAATTCTCAGCTGGCCTGCTTTTGTCAGTTTAATATACATTAGCCACAGAAATGCTTGGCCCTGTATCATCTGGATTGCCTAAATGCTCTTGTTCATATTTACAGCAATTAAAATGCTGCACTTCAGTCTCTATAATCCGAGTTCTGTTTGAAGTGGCAAAGAACAGCTGTGGCTTATCAGACATCTGAATGAAACTCCTCATTTTCATAGCAGGGGTGGGGCTCTGCACATGGGGATATGCTGTTCCTAAAGACAAGCCAAGCAGCAAAACCTCTCTCCTCTCTGCAGGACCAGGGCTGCAGCCCTCCAAAGTGATGCTGACTAGAGGCATCCTGCAGAACCAGCAGGTAAAGCTGTGCAGGTAAAGGAGAGCTTACCAAACACTTCCCCAACCCACTCCTATTTCCACACATTGCAGCCAAACTCTCAGAACTCTTTTCCAAACTTTTGAGTTTTAACTAGGCCAGAGCAAAGCCAAATTGTCCCCAGCTCAATGGCTGCTGAAATTGCTGAGAGAAATGAGGTTATCACGAGGTCATTAGGAAGGTGCAGATAAAGTCCTTTGCCTCCTGCAGCTGAGGCTACTCAGACTGAGCAGAAATTGTCCTCAGTACAGCAGCTGATGTTAGAAAGCAATGGTCAGGGCTATCACACTAGCACTGCTAGGTCCTCTGAAATTGAGAGGAATTATAAAAGATCATGCCTTGGTGCATCTGGGATGAAAGATTTTACCAGGGTGAACGTTGTGGCTCAAGGGCGGAAAAAAAAAAAAAAAAAATCAAGTGAGGGCTATTTCACCATTAGAGAGCTCACTGTCAAAGAAAAGAATGAAGTGGGAAAAGGGTACTAACGTGCCCTGTGGCAGTCAGAAAGACAAGAGAGAACATCAAAGCCTTGCAAATAGGAAACAATGGCCTGATCACAGACTGCTTCTTCTGGGCAGAGCTCGCTTTGAAGCTGACTGGAATCCAATGGGCACAAGCTCGCAGGATCGAACCCTGACTTGTGAAGGAGCGCAGGAACTGCTGCCCCAGCCCTGCCCTGCTCCTCCCTAGGCACAGCCACCTCCTCTGCACAAGGACATAAAACACATCTTCGCTTACATCGCTGTCAGGCTCCCTTAGCCATTGCACTAGTTCTTCCTCCCCTCAAGTTTTTTAGCTTTTAGGAGGGACACGATGGTGTCCATGCCCCTTAGGTCTGCACATGCTTGAGGGAAGGTTGGGAAGGTCACAGGTACATGTACGTGTATCTGCATTTAGCAATACCTTTCCTCTTCATAGCTGATTGATTGCCTACAAAGTTACCCTTCTAAATAGACCCCAAACCAGAGCATTTACAGCAAAACTTTATCTCCACAAATCTATTTATAACCCTTCTATGAGCTAAATTCCAAAGATTTTTTTTTTTTTTTGCCATTTAAGGACATAAACCAGAAAATGTGCAAGCGGGTGGGTTCCACTTTGCTTCACACCCTCCACAGCAAGTCTCAAGGGAAAATACTCTTTATTTGTATTCTGTACACAAGAGGGTGTGGAAACTTGTAATGTTTCCATTGCCTGAAATCTTTCCCTAATGTTTCCCCCACTGCAGCTTGGCCTGGCCTCAGGGGTTTCAATTTCAACTGCTCTCATCAACATGAGACTGAACAAGCAGATAAGGTCCAGCAGCTTGCTGAGTAGTTTTGCTTCCCAGCTGATGACACCATGGTGGATCTGTAAGCAAAAGCTGCCTTCATGCATTTTTGGAAGACATATGGCATCTTCACTGGAAGACTGGTCCAGATGCAGCACAAACAATTCAACCTCCCAGCACACAGGAAATGCCCTTTAGACATGGCAGCACAGTGAGCCTGGTCCACCTTCACCTCATTCCCTGGGCTTCAGTGGTTTTATACCCATAATCTAAAAATTGAATACATAACTGTGTGAACACACCAAGAAAAAAAGTCTAAGATGATCTGGGAAATCAGTCAAAAACAAGGTTTGAGCAAGGGCCTAAACTTGGCATTTTGGTATTGCAAATTCTTTATATACACTAATAAGCCCCAGCAGAGCCATGGGCTAAACACAGAAAGGTACAGGTTATCCTTTACTTGGAGATAGAGAAACAGACACACAGCCATTAAGTGACTCACCAGGTATTTATGACCACAGGAAAAAATTCAAAGGAGAAATTACTCCAGTGGCTAAAGATATTGCTGCTTTTCTCCTTTTCTTTCACCTGCTTCCTCAGCTATTTGGTCCTGCCCTCACTGCAAGCCAGCAGGATAGTCCCCACAAGCAATTCTTCCTGGCTTTAACCCATAAGCACTGCTGTAGACAAGATTTTCTGACCAGGAGTTGCCTCTGTTCTTCATGGACAGTTTTCCCCTCTCAAGGGGCAAGAATAGGGAAAGAGACATCAGTTTGTAGTGGTGGTTGCAAAGGAAAAATGCATGGAGAGGAGCATATCCTTAATGCAGGATGTGAACCATACAGCTAAAATACCAGATAAGTAACAGAGTTACATTCCCTAACCTTTCTGGTTGATCAAATCTGTTTCAAGAAATACAGGAGGAAGCTCCCCCGGGGGTGGGAGGGATCCCAAATTACAGAGTACAGAGTGTCCTTCCCTGCTGGGCCGTTTGAATGTACAAAAGCATCAGGAAAGAAAAAATAAATAAATAAATAAATGTTATATAGTTCAGCTATCCTGTGACCTCGGTGTTTCATTCAGAGAGGTCAGCTCTAATATGACCCTCAAATGCCTCTGAGTCAAATTTCAGCCTTAGCCAAATCCTTGACAAGCAGCAGCTACACCTTCCAAGCAAGACCAGCAGCCCAGGAGGAGGTGCCTGACATTGGGTAGGTGACTTCCTCCCAGTACAGGTGCCCCCAAAATCCATTCTCACCCATTTAAGCACTCAGCAGCTCTGCACAAAGCCAGCAAGCCATCCCCTGCACATGCACCTCTCCCAAAGCAGAGAGGCAGCACCTTTCTCCTTACAAGCTGCCAGGGGGTAGTTCCTGAGAGGAGACAATTTTTAAAGAATGAAAACTCGCTTTGAAGGCAGGCCCCCACTCTTTGCAGTCACAGGCCTGTGTGCCTCAGGCTTTGTACACCTGGAGTCCAATCCTGCAAACTCCCTATAAAGCTCCCCTCAAAGGCAACGAAATGCTCCCAGGACTGCACTTCCCCTTCTGCCCTGTTACCTTTTTTGGTGCTTTCTCCCACACCCAGGAGAGTCCAGATGAGCCCTGCAGATGGACAGTTATGATCTCTTGGTCCTCTCATTCTTAGGCATATATGGTTTCCTGTCCCTCTTTGTTCACACACGAAGATCAAATGTTCCAAGCTGCACCCTTGGCAGACAGGGGTTAAGAACTCCACTGATCTCTAATATGAAGTAAAACTCAGGCAGCCCACAGGAACAGGTCTCATGTAAGCAACTACAGAGAAATCAGAGTATTTTCCACAGTCTCAGAACATTCAAGTTCTATTTGTCCTGCAGGAAGGAAGTCACGCAGGCTCTCACTTTTCTACAACTAAAAGATCACCCCCACAGGCAGGGCTGCTCCAGCTGTGCAAAGGGAAGTGGGAATCAAGGAGGGTTTCCAGTCAGGCTCTTGATAGAGTCCTCCAGCATCTTCCTAGGACAGAAGCCACCTCCTAGCAGACATCCATGAGAAAAGCCTTGCACTGCCTTTGTGGTCTCCCCCTCTGGAATAAGAAGCTCTGCACCCTAATCCTGGATGGGACTCAAAAGATGCTCTGTGTCTCCACGAATAAGACCAATAAAAAACCTTCGCTTCTAAATACACTTCAATTTTCCCTCTAATGCCAGCTAGAGGAACTTATATTCCTCCCCTCTCCTGTCAAATCACCTATCTTTCAGTGTCATTATTGCATTGTGTGTATCAGTGTTGGCCAAGAAATAAAAGCACAAGGGTGGTGACCCCTTCTGCAGGCTGCTCCATGTCAGAATAATGCTGTGAGTATATGAAGAAGCTGTTGTAGACAATCCCTCATTCTTCTAAAACATGCTTACATCACTCCCTGTCAAAGTGTGTTCAGACAACACAGGACTCCACTTGCATCAGACCATGAATCCATTAATGATGGTGTTGATTTCACCAGGACTAATCCTGTGAATGAAGGCTGTGGAATTGATCCCCTTGTCATTGCACGTGGCAACAAAGAGAAATTTTCAAGAAAAACGAATTATTTCAATTGAATCTCTTGTTTGCAGACATCTCATCTGGTATTTCTCCCCTCCCATCAAGATTTAGAGTCTGCATTAAGAGATGCAGGTTTTATTAAGATTGCGTGTCAAAGCAGCTTCCCCAAAAAAGGCAGAACATTTCTTCAAATATATTGAGAAAAGTTCTGTCCTGCTATACCTTACAGGCAATTTAATAAAGCAAATGGACTAAAAGTTTTGCTCCATTTGTAATTTATGTTAAAAGAGCCTGTTCCATTGATTTTGCTGCGTGTAGTTTTAGGGTCCCATCCTGCCTAAATGGCAGGAGAAAAAGATGAGGGTTGCTGCAGATGAGGGCACACTGCTGCATTTAATGAGACAGAAAAAGAGTGGAGGCAGAATCCAAGAGTTCTCCAATGGCAAATCATACAAACACAATCATTCACAGTCTGGTATCTAAAATAGAAAAAATATAATAAATATATGGTTCTTACAAAAAAGACACTCGGCCTCCTTGTTTTCTTTGAGCTGCTGCCAAGGAGTGAATGTGTTATTTTCCCAAATTATTCTCCTGTCCGCCCTTTAGCAGGGGAAGCCTTCTTAGGAAAACTGTACAAAAACTGCATACTCTGAAAAGAAATTCTCCTCTGAAAACAAATACTCCATAAAAAAGTCATTTTAAAACAGTTATGTTTTCATTCCTCCAAACAACATTTGACATATGAGACAAATCTATTCTATCCCTGCAGGTCTGGCCAGAGATTAGCAGCTTGGTCAGTGTCTGCAGCTACCAAGCATTCATCTGCAGGTTCCTTCCTCCCTGCCTTCATTTTCCCAGCTCTTTCCCTGAGAAATTCCCTGCTATGCAGAAATGCAGAATATCACGCTATCAGCAGCCAGCCTTGCACAATCCAAGTGTCCCAGCATGTCAAAGGAGCTGGGAAGGGGAGCCTGCCAGCCAGCTCTCCCCAGCAGCACTCTGACAAACACAGACCCAGACTTCCCAGAGCTCCAGTCCCACCCAAGCGCGTTTTTTTTTAATCCCCCCCTTATAACAGGAAGGACAACTTCACAAGAAACATTCTGGCAATGCGCTGCTGCGCATGTTGGAGGCTGAAAACAAAAACTGATGCCATCTATTGTCAACAATACTTCTGTGAAAGGCTGCCATGAGGGACATCTGCTTCAGCGAGTATCAGATCACTTACATTAACCAGAGCTTTACTGTATCTGTATCAGTTGCACCCTTGCAGTCGGGCTGCCCTGAACGCCCACATATTAAATTGCAAAGCTAAAAGCAGTTCACCAGACCTTAACAGACTAAAAACTTCCTTAAAAAAAAAAAACAAAAAAGAGGGTGGGGAGGGATGTGGAGGAAAAGAAAGGGTAGATAGGTTATTGCCCCACTAACAAGCCTACTAAAGGATAAAAAACGGAGTGGTGGGGCCAGCATAAATCCTGCCCTGCACCTCAGTGGGGTGAGCAAACATGCATCCCCCTCCACCCGAGATCTCCCTTAGTTCATCACGAACATCTGGAAAGGGAGGGTGGGGGCACAGAGAGAGACAGGAGGAGAGCCAAACTGGTCTCCGGCAGCTCCTTCTGTCCCGCAGGCTGCCTGATCCGCAAGGCGAAGGCGGGCAGCCCGGCTCGCTCCCCAAACACGTCCCGCAAGCCCTGCCTTACCTCCGGCTGCAAAGTTCTCAGCTAGTAGGAAGGAAATGAATAACTGGCTGCTCGGGCAGGAGCGCAGCGAGAAAGGCACACCAGCAGCCCCGCACACACAGCCCTATTCAATAAAAGTGCAGCTTTTCCTTGGCCCCTCCCAAAAGTCAATGCTAAGTGAATACATATCCCTAATGTTTACAATTGGCGGGCGGCGGAATGCATTGTCCTCAATTTATTCCAAGGGGCAGCCAATGACTGCGCGCAAGCCAAGGTGGGTCCAGCCTGCCTGCAGAGATGCCTGTCATTCCCCAGGCATGCTCAGGAAGCCACTCATCAGAAAACCAAGACCTAAAAAGCTCCGAAAATCCGTGCGAGCTGCCAAAACTGTCTTGCTACATGCCCTTTTTTGGTTATCCTTAGCAGGGCCTCTGAAAGTAAATCCTCTGTCAGGAACAATCATAAGAAATGTTAATCTTGGAGAAAGGAGGCTGTCTTGTTGAACACAAACGGGGCTTAAAAAAAGGAAACGTGCTGAATGGAAAGGGATACAGTAAACATATTTACTTTTTGCACCAGTTTGTTTTGTTTTTTTTTTTTTAATCAAATAAATAATTTCACCGCAGCTAAACTTCGTTATATTTTTTTTTTTTTAACGAGGACCACATGTAAAAGGCAACAGAAACAGTCTGCAGTGCAAGCTTGATTCTGCAGAAAGAGAGAGACACCAGTGGGAAAGGCACATGAAAGATGAGTTGGCAGGCTTCACAGCCTGATTCCATTTCAAACAGTACAATAGAAGTTACAGATAGAATAGCCATGTTCTGAAAAATAACTTTAAAGACATACAAAACTTTGATGATGATCCTTGGCAAGCCGGACTAGTTGGACACACAGGTTTAGTTTATAGTTCTATAACTATTCATCAAGACATTAAACCTGGTTCATTTACTGTGAGGATAGCCCTACATCTCCTTAATATGACCAATGCTTGCACTGCCTTAGAATATTAACAATAAAGTAAACTCAGATTAATTCTTAACTTTGTTTTGCTTTAGTGATTGCACACTGCTGATAACTTTGCAAATTATGCAGGTATCTTAAAAAATAGACAAAGAGATAAAAACTGATCATGGAAACACACAAAGTTAATTAAGTATGAAAATAAACAAATTAAATTAAGTGTGAAACTAAAGATGGAAATTATTGCCTAGAAAACAGTGCAGTATAGAGATCCCAACATGCATTTGTACCAGCCACTAGGAAAGGCTGCAGAACAGCTGACTGCTCTAAGGGAATGAGAATCCAGACCAGGAGATGTTCTGCAGATTCATATCTGACAACGACATACACAAAACCAGATAGGGAGAAACTATGTGTAAGATGACTTTGCAGCTCAATGGGCTAAACTATTTTAATGCCCTTCTGGGTCCTTTTTTCTGGCCACTGGGCCCCACAGATTTAGGTGCATGTGTAATGCAAGAAGGATCCAGTCCACAGACAGTAAACTAATCCTTATAACATAAAAAAAAAATTCAAAGAGAGCCAAATCTGTGCAGATTTACAGCAAGGAATCATAATTATTCTAGTGCCATTTTAGATTTCACTGCTTTATTATATGAAGCAAAAAGTGCTGTTTGTTTTTTGAAGGCATTTTTTTTCCCTTCATTTTAACAACCCTTTGGAAAATTCTTCTAATGCCAGACAGCTCCCATGATGTGGGTAGAAGAGTTTTAAATATTAAAAGTAATACCTACAGCATATATGTAACTTCGTTTTGTGGGATTTACTAGACAAGAGAGAACAAAATCCTTATTCTCAGTCATTCCATTAACTACAGAAATTAGTAGCCTATGTATCCACGACCAAATATAAAGAGGTAGTGACATTATTCAGCAAGGGATTACAAATCTCTACTGGATCTTTGCATCCCCTAGATTTTTAGGATGGAAAACACTGAAGAATCCAGGCTAAGAAAAAAAGCTGGATTAAGGGATGTGGACTCTCAAAAGAGAAAACTGAAGGTTATGAATACCCTCAGATTCTCATTCCAGCATGGCCAGATCCCCTGAAATCTCAGTGTCCACTGCAACAGGGAGCTAGAAGGGATGCACTACCTAAAGCTGAAAGCAACTGGGGGTTCTTGTGGTATTTTAGCTTTTCTTTTCTTGCCATGACTTTGATCCTCCCTTGCCAAAGCATCCCAGACTCTGTGCTCCAAGTCACCTTTCCATCAGAATTCCACAAAAAACCCTCAATTTTGCTTTGGGGGTAATTACATCATGAAAAGTAAAGTTTGCGTCCTTCTCACTCAGTTGAATTTCACTGGGAGGAGCCTTTGAATTCCATGACTGGAAGCCTTGAAGCCAATAAGCTGTCACAGATCCCACAGTTTTCCTGGAGATACTACTGGAAAGCTGAGCTTTGAAGAATGCAGAGTTAAACTCTGGTGGGTGCCCCTCTGCATCCTATGACAGGAGCAACCTGTACATGCCTGCTGTAAATACAGTAATAACATGCTTAAATCCACAGTTGTAACAATTTAGGGAACTCCCATGGTAGTCCTTGCCCTCGACTCGAGGACTGCCAGTGTAGCCACACCCTGCCCTTTGCTTTAACAATGAGAGACCATTTGTGCCACAGCCCAGACCTAAAAATATTTCCGGGACTAGAATAACCCAAATCCCAGTTTATGACTGCACATGTAAGACATTGGGGGGGAAAAAAGTATGTGCAGAAATTAACCCCCTAAATCAAGTACCATTTTAGTATCAATACCTTCTCACAATAAGGAAGGGCCCTGCAAGTGTTCATTGCTAAACTATAAAGTTTGATAACGCAGGGCAAGGATGAGACTGCTCGTGATGAGAGTCAAAGCATTTACACATTTTGTGTTGTTAGTGCATTAATGGAGACCTCAGCCTGCAGTCTCTCCCTCAGAAGAATCATCTTAGAAATATCTGGAAATCTCTGTCAACACTGGGGCTCTCACAGGTTTATCAATTTTTCCTGCAAGATTTTCAGTTTAAAGCTGAGGTAAATCTGTGGTCTAGAAATACAGTGTAAATCATCCCCTGGGGGGGCAGCTCTGGTAGCTGTGTACAGACACTCTGAGCCATCTGCATTTTGGCACCACAAAGCCCTTGAGGCTCAGCAGACAGTGGTGGCTGGAGGGTTCACTTGGGTTCTTGCTGGTCCAGCCTCAGAGTGCCTTCTTCCAAAGCAACTGTGATGGCAGAGCTATGATCCCTGCCTAGAAAAAATCTTTGGGGTGTTTATGGAGGGACAGTATTTCGCTTTTCAAAATGAAGTCATTTCTATTACTGAGCTTCCCAAAATGATTTTTATTTGACATGGTGCAGGTGACCACTACTGAGCAGTGCTGTCCCACCACTGTCACTGCAATGTCTTCAGCTGCCACTCCCAGACCTGCACATTGCCACAACACAGCAAGATGCACATAGAGCATCAAATACACCATGGGGAAGGCCATTCTTCCCATCTGTACCAAACTGGTTCTTGCCTCTCACCCCCAAAATGTCATTTTATTGTTGTCTTCACAGCCAACCTGTCCTAATGCTCATAGCAAATAGACAGAAATCTTAAGAAAGGAGCTTTTCTCCTGCAGCTAGCACAGGTGCTCCATGTTCAGGCTGGGAGACCAAAGCTCTGCCTTGGAGAATCACAGCAGGGAGGGCTGCACTGGGAGGAACCAGCCCCCTTCCCCAGCTCAGAGACTGGCACAGAGAGAAAGGAACTGAACACAGCTCTCCCCCCAGCAAACACCCTCAGTGCTCTCACCTGGCAGGTTTGGGTTCCCTTCACAGCACCCCTCACACCTATACAGAGCCACGTTTTACAGTGAAAAGTGTGCCAGCCTTTGTCTCTGAGCACAACAGGGATGGAAGGAGTCTTAACAATTCCAATGACAAAATATATCCCTGAAGGGTCACATGGCCGGGGCAGAGCCTTGGTCCTACCCTGTAAACCCTCTAGGGAGCTAAAAGAGGGATATTTCTTGAGAGGACAGATAGGATTCCCTTCCCTGGCAACATTGAACAAACTTCTCTTGCTCTTCGCTACATATTGGCGTACTCAGGCCCTGAAAAACCAGGCACAACTACATCATCCTTCCCTTTCAGCCCTCCCAGAGTATAAGTGCTAAGTGGAACTCCACCATCAAAGATGAGGGGGATTTTTTGGGATTACACAAGTTGACCAGATCTTGTAGGAGGCCTTGTTGTCTACACCAGGGTAGGTGACACCTGCATCGCTCGCTTGGATGGAAGTAAGGAGAAATAAACCTCCCCTGGGCCCCAGAGGACACAATTAGCTCAGGAACTGGGTTGGATGAGGAGCACACCCAGAGAAAAGTCAACACCAGGAGCAGCTGAGGAGATGGTTCACCAACCTACCCTTGGGCTCTCCAGCAAACTTTGCTTTTTCCCCTCCTTTGAGGAGCAGCAGGCAGGAGATGTGCTGTGCACCCCAGGCTGGCTCACAGCTCCTCTCTCTCTCCAGGCCAGCACAGAGAGTGTGGTTTGGCTCTGCCTGTTCTCTCACACCTCCTGACAGCACGAAGAGAGCGCGGGGTGGCTTCCCCCGCCCCAGCAGACGGTTTCTGAATGATGCTATGGCTGTGCCATTTCCACAGCTCGTGTGAAATCAGCCTCCTCTCACCCAGCCAGGCCCCAGCCCAGGTGCTGGAGCTCACAGCTGTGGCCCTCTGACACCAAGGTGAGTAAGCTGAGATTTGTGAGCGAGCCACCCAGCTGGCAGCTCTGTCTGGGGGATTGCTGCTGAGGGCATGAGGGAGGAGCCCACACACCATGAGCAGATTTGATCATCCTCATAATTACCTCCTGGGCACAGACAAGCTGCTTCTATGTTAGACAGGCAGAGGTAACTTTTTAGGAAAATTTTACGCACGCTGCTTCAGGCAACATCTTTTGGCCTGAAACAGCACAATCCATAGGACTTCAAAGCCACCAGCACGCTCAAAGAGGGTGTAAAAACTACCACAAAAGAGAGCAAAGAAATATGAGCATCTCTTCAAACGCACGGCTGAGTGCAGCACAGTGTCAGTCAGCTAAAAATAAAAAACCTGGGGCTGCTTAGACACAGTAACAAGGACCAAAATGTGAGTGCTGAGAAGGGTGCACCTCCCAGCACAAATTCCAGCCTCAGTCTTCCTAGGAATCGTTCATAACCAGAATATGGAAGAGCCAGAGCCCTGCAAAGAGCTATTCCCATGGAATTTTAGCACATAGCCAGGGCACAAAGCCTCTCACTCCATGTGCCCCAAACCCCCCAGGAATGGAAAGTGCTGTGCTCTGTTTCTACCTGAAAAGCAATATTATTCTTCAGAGTGCTAACGAAAGCAACCAGTGAAAAAACAATGGATCCTGTTTAAGGTGCAGGAATCAAAAAGCATGTAGTGCATTAGTCCATGAAAACCAAGCAAGGAAAGCAGGGCAAAAGATGGTACCAGTTTTCAGCTTTTCTAAAGCTTTTGGGAAAGAAAGGCCCCCAGGGCTACAGGGAAGAGACTTACCTAGCACCCTGAGAGTAGGATTTAGTCAAGTGTTTCCATGAGCAGCACTTCCTCACCTTGGATTAAAGTAATTAAAAATTTGCCATATAAATACGCCTCTTTGCCACTCATTTTTGGTGTGGTATATCCACCCATTTCTGCTAGGTGAGGTATTTTATTTCTCTGAGTTTAGACAACTAAATATGTGCAAAGTGCATTTATAAACTAAAAAAGATCAAAATTTAAAAAGACATCAAAAAACCTGCTGGAAAAAGATATTTTACGGACAACAAGAAAGAATTAATCACGGTCACAGTGACTTTACCTTACTAAGAGCAAAACAAACAACATAGTGACCCATATTCCAAAGAAAACAGAATACCTGCACTTTTCCACTGCAAAACTAAGCCTAGCTATTAGTACACAGTGCCCCCCAAAGAACAGAGATTTCACAGCACCTTCACTCACCAGCAGAAAACTAAAAAAAGAGCTCTTCTGCATTGCTTCCAAAAGTGGGAATTTTACACACTTTTTCTGCAGATGAACACATGGTAAGGGAACTCTGCTCTCAGGAATCCCTTTTTTAGACAACATGCCCACTTCTCACACA
>VYXF01013034.1:249-85611 GCA_013397295.1 Polioptila caerulea
GAGGGGCCCAGAACTGCACACAGGATTTGAGGTGTGGCCTCAGCAGTGCCCAGCACATGGGACGGTCCCTGCCCTGTCCTGCTGCCACACCATGGCTGGCACAGCCCAGGTGCCCTTGTCCTTCTTGCCCACTGGGCACCGCTGGTGGTGTCCATCGCTGTCCCCAGCACCCCCCGGTCACGGGTGAGGCACCTCGGGCGGTGTTTGCAGCGGGGCTGCACAGGGGGCAAGGAGGGGCAGGTTGTAAGGGTGATGCTGCATGTCATACATTAAATAAAATTAAATAGAAATAGAGCTCTGGCTGGGCTGGCTTGGCTGGGACCTGGCTATATAAGCAAGGAGTAAAATTCATTCTCTGGATATCTGGAAGTGCTTCTTCAGTTAGAAATAATAATTTTAAAAAATATATTTTGATTCTGCTGTTTTTCCATCAGCCTTTTTTTCTCCTCTTGTGTTCTAAGGCTCTAAATTTTCCATCTGCTTCCCAGCAGATGTTTTTCCCCACCTTTTGATGTCCAGACCCATAGATATGCACTGGAGTGAAAATTACTTTATCCTTCCCCATCTCACTTAGAATCTAAACTGCTGAACTGGACAAAAATCCAAGCTAGGTTTCCCATCCTTCCCAGTTGAGGATCTGTGCTATGTGTGCATCCAAAGTCTGTGTCCTGTCCCTGTTCATGGCAGTGTACAAAACCATCATCCTCTTACTGGTGCATGGGAACACAGAATCATGAATTGTCAGGGTTGGAAGAGACCTTGAGGATCATCCACTCCAACTGTATAGAATCATAGAATCAAACATGATGCCTGTTAATCACTTTACAGCTGACACTGTCTGTCTGTCTGGTGAAATAAATATAAATATAAATAATATAAATGTAAATGTAAATATAAGCACTGCATATCGAGTGAATATATTTATTTATATATACATATACATATATGTGATAGCTCTTTCCCCTTCACCCTACCACCAGGGATTGGGGACAAGGCTCTTCCAATTATTTTCCTAATGTCTTTCCCCCCCTCCTTCATTACTGTCCTGCTACAGATGAGAGGCTGAGCTAGCCCAAGCCTGGAGAGTCCCATTGCTGCCGTGCCTGGTAGAACCCGTGTGGATGTGGCTGTTCTGCACCTGTAGGACAAAGTTCATCATCTCATCCCTGGCCATGAACCCCACCAGAAACTTTGGGGAAAGGGAAAAAAAGGAAAAAAGTTGTTATAAAACTGCACCAGTGTGTATTGAAATCTCTTGCTGGGTGTCCCTCAACAGCCGTGTGCTGTCCCACACTGTCACTCATTAGCTGGCAAAAACTGTGCTCACGTTTACTGTTGGTTCAGGTTTGATTTTAGGCTCTCACTCGGATCCGGAGGTGTTGGGAGCTGCCTCTGCAGTGGCTGGGATCAGTCACTAGAGGGTACAGGTGCACCTGGATTTAAGGAATAACAGGAATGGCTGGAAATGGTAATACTTGCCTTGGATGCCAGAAATGGCTCAGCTGCTCAACACTGATATAAAATGAAAGCAAAGCACGGACAAGGAGTTTGCTAATTCCACCAAAATGTTTAATACCATAATAGATTTTCATTGAAGTACAGAGCTAATGTGAATATTTGTACAAAATATGTGGTTAAAAATAGTATTGATTTATAATATATACAGATATGTCACATCCGTGTCAGAAATGCAGACACTCGAATGAAACCATGAGCAATGCTTTTAAATCTACAACAACATACACGAAATATTTCTGCAGCTACCCACAGTAGGACAACTTGCCAAACTGACACTTAAGGATCCACCAGTCCTTAAAAGATGGCATTTCTGTCAGAAGTTTCTGTACAATAACTCTGCTCTAAAATGGATTCAAAACATTTACCTTCATTAACCCAACAGTGAAGAGAACACATCTGTGTGACACTAATGTAGACACAATTTTCTCACACTAGGTATATGATCAGTTACAATAATTTATTAAAAGAAGGCTGATTTTCTGGTGAGAATAATAGAGAAGTTTAATCCTTCTTGCTGGATACTCTTAATGTTGTGAGTGGAGTGAGGAAGCCCCTGATTCAAATGGGCCCTTAATACAGCTCTCGGGTACATGGATCTGAATCCTGAAGTCTGTTTCAAGGTTCTGAATATCTGCATTAACTTCAGGCTGCCCACACTTCACAGCTTTCCCAGCCTTACTCCAGCAAGAATCTCCCTAACAAATGTCCCTATTTAAGCTTTGTAGCTGCGGCATCAGGACACAATCCTGTATTAAGAAGACTCTTGCTGCAGCCCCAGAATCTGTGTAGTTACTGAACAAACCGACAGAAGGGGAGAGAGAATTCAGGCTGGTTTTTTAAAGCTTTCTGAGCATCCCTGCAGGAGGGGCTTTCAGGGTTCCTGCCCTTCCATACAGAGTGTTGCTGCTGTTCTGCCTCTAACAGTGCTGGCTTCTCTCCCCTCCAAGCCAAAGCAGATACACTCCACACTTCAAATACACCTGTGGGAAAGAGCTTTCACAACATCTCCTCCCGTGTCCTTTTACCCCTGAATGCTGCAGTCTACATGTATTCAAAAAAAGAGCACAGCTACTGTTATAAAAACATCTCTTTTTAAGAGGAGGCTGGAATAGTGAAAGCTGCTGTACTCCCCCAGAAGATGGGTTAAACCAGGAAAAGCAGTGTTTGGGGTTTTTGCCAGTGTAACTCGTTATTCAAGAGCACTGCATGATGCTGAATATAAATGAGGGGCTGGCTGGGACTTTAATCCATACCTGGTTTTGCTTTTTGATAGACCAGAACTAAGAGTGATTCCTTAAACAAAAGGGAATCAAGGAAGTGCAAAGGTCTTACATTCACACTGGTATGTGAGAAAAAGCCTGAAACGGCAGAAAATTTAGTGCTGAAGTGTTTGCCACTAAAGAAGGGCCCAAACTAAATTCAGTAAATATTCTTTAGAGGATCTGAAAGCGCTGTGACTGTGATCAGTCTGGTGCTCTGGGACACAGCTCTCTGCCATCCACAGCTGAAGCTCTGAAGCTCATTTCCCACTGCTGTGTGCAGTGCCAAGCACGATGGAAGAGCCACAGGCTGCATGTCACAAACACAGCATTTCAGTCGGGTGGATGAAGAAACTCACTGTGGTGGGGGGAGTTCTTCTGGTGCTCAAAGTGAAGAATAAACTAGGCCTCCTGCCTTTCACCTCTCAAGAGGTAAAAAGAACCCCAGAAGTTAACTATTACTAGTTTTTCTAATTAAAACACAGAGGTTAAGGCCTGTCCTTTCCAAAGGAATTAAAGAGCTCAGTTTACTTCTCCAGTAAAACTTCTTAAGGGAATTTAATTTTCAGAATCATGAACAATTATCCTTTGAAAAATGAAGTTTTTTATGCCAGGCACACAGAAAAACAAATCATTTTTTCAAATCCACATCTGAGCATTTCAATATCACAATTTCACAGGACAGTTATCAGCAAACTCATCTCCCAGTTTCCCGTCCTTTTCAAGACCCAGCACAAACTGATGCAAGAGAGAACAATTAGTTTCAATTTTTACAATAATGAACTCTCTCTCCAGCCTGGCTGGCAGCTGGATGCCATGTTCCTTGTCCAAGCATCACCCACGATTAGAAAAGCACAGTGAGAACCACATCAGGACCCTGGGACATGCCGAGCTTTTGCTCACCAGGGACTGCACTGCAGCTTTTTTTGTGTACACTGAGCCAAATCCACAGCAAACCAGAGCAAGTTCACATGACTGTGAGAATGCAGCGGCTTAAAATGGAACATGGCAAATCCTGCCAACAAGAAGGCTGCTTTCCCCTAAATTTCTGCTGAAACAGAGTTTGGCCTATGTCACACATTTAAGCATTATCAGTTCTACCAGGGGTATACACCACACTACTCAGTTTATTGATATAGTTTAACTCTTTAAATGTTGCTTTTCCGAACGCCAGTGCAAGCAGAACACAAAAATACTGTTTGCCATATTTATTATTTTAAACTAAGCTCTGAATTATACAAGTGTAAAAGTGATTAATTAGCCAGTAGCTTTTTATTACTCCTATAAAATATGACTAAATAGAATATTTCAAAAGTTATGTACAATATAATGGAAATGCTCATGGCATCTGTGACAGTGCTCAGACAAACCACTGGAATTGCATCCTGCCAGGAGTTCAGTCTATTCCTCAATACAAACACCAATCTGTATTTTTGCTAAGAGCTTTTACGGCATTGCTGAATGGGACAGAGCGGGGGGAAAAGACCAAAATAAACCCAATCCACCCCTCTTACCCAATTTAGGATCAAATTAGTGCCACAAAATTTATACATGGGGAGAATTTTTATAACCTAAAACACTTTACAGTAACTATGGCTGTGGTCTTGCTATGGTTGAAGAAGGGATGTTCTTGCCATGTTTTCTTGGCTGAAAACAAAGTTTACTGGAGTGTGTCTGTGTATGTTAGGGAGGGGGGAGTTTGCACACCTTGTCTTAATTACAAAAATCAAGGCCACAGAAATTACTTGTTTTGTTCCAAAAGAGCAGATTCCAAAGTATTCTTTCTCCATGCATTGGAAATGTTTTCATGCTTTAAACTGTAGTGAGGAAGTCATTAAAATGCCAGTTTCATTTCTGAAGAAGTCAGAAAGGACAAGCAGGCAGTAGGCAACAGAAATCAGCAGCTGTACTCCCCTGATTTCCCTTTTTAATTTTAGAAGAGCAGCAGGAGCCATGTCCACCCATCAGAGGCCCCAGGACATCACCTCCAGTGGCTCCCTCCTGCTCCTGCTTGAGGGAGGAAATTAAAAGGATGTGGGCTGTGCCACGGTGCCTGAGGAGCCCCAGTGTAACACTGAGGCTCCATTCTTCCAGGGTTCTGGCAGGAGGGAGCCCCTGACACGCTGTGAGAAGTGCAAGTCAGAGCAGCTGACCTCAGAAAAGCTACAGGAAAGCAAATTCCCACTCGAATGAGTAGGGGCTCTGCCTGGGATTTACTGAATAGGACAATTTCCCTTCCAGATAGTCAGCATTTTTTGAAAGAAGCATTCTTTCCATGTCAGGCAAGAGCCAGCCTTTAGTAAAATACTGGTTTCTCTCAAGAGTCACAAATGCTGATACTTTGATGATAGGGACATTACTCCATAATACATGAAACACTTTTTTTTTTTTTTTCTGATGATGATCATTATTTTATCACAAACAGGTGATATATAAGCTTTGACCATAGAGGCTGCTTTGAATTTTCAGGTTTGTAATTGTGTTTCTATTTCAGTGCTTCAAGCAATGAGCCGTGTCCTGCTGCCTCCTGGGTAGTACCAGAGCTTTACAAAGCATGGAGTAGTCACTGAATGGGGCCTCGTTTTAAACCTGTTTGAAAATGCACTTTGAGGAAACAACATTTAAGGTCCAGTGCTTTAATTTGCAGTGTAGTTTTACATCATTTGAGGCCAAAGTACTTAGTTCAGAACCATGTCCCTCCAAAGTTTGAGGACATGGATACAAGGACAAGATTTGGCCTCCTACAGTCTTGCCTGTAAAAAAAAATCCATTAGCAATGATATCTGATCATTTACATGTTCAAATCTTACTGTCCCTGTTTATACTGGGCTAAGCTAAACCCCATGGACATCAGCACGGGTGTGTTCTCATAATTGAAGTTGGTGTTACTCCTGGAATAGCTTTTTGTGGCCTAAGATGGTGTTTTTAACAGGATACATTCCTAGGCCTGTGAGTGACAAAAAATAATTGAAGTGGCACCTCTAAGGAGTAACTTTAAGGAAACTTTGCACAGATACCATGAAGATACTAAAGCCCCACTTTCTGTTCAGTCTCTGCTGTATTTAATGAGCAGCATTCTATCAGTTTCACACACACAACGATGCCCATAATGCAGTAACAATTACCACACCATAGAAATTGAGTGCTGAGTGAAGAACTGCATCTCATCAGGAATACCAAGGGGGGCTGTGGTGGTTGGAGCCTGAACTATGTGAGCATGACAAGTCCTCACTCCCAGAGCCTCACCATGCACACAGGGAATGCCATCTCCTGTCCTCACTGACAGAGCAATGCTGCTGTTGTCTGGAAGTGTCACCGAGCCAAGACCCTGCAAGGGCCACTTGACTCTGCTGAAGCATCACTGCTAATTAGGGTGTGATGGAACTCTCCCTCAGAAATCAGATCATTAGGTTTTACAACAAAAATCTTGATTACAGAACCTAAACTGACTTTTCAGATCCTAGAATAAGGTTTCAAGATTTACTTATTTTAAGCTGTAAAGGATTTTAAACCATGGAAGCTCGCTGTGCCATTTTATAGTCACTTTGGGGAGTACAGCTGCAGCTAATTAGCTTAAAAATCCCACCATACCTTACACATACGCTCAGTTTCTGCAGTATTAATTTCAGTGGAACTACTCATGTGCATAAATTAAGCGCATGCTTAAATATATGCAAAATCTGAGCTCAAATGTCTAGAAAATATGTTCTCCAAATGAAAAGTATGCATTAAAAAAATAAATCATCATGGAAGGTCTGCCAGACAGGGAATCCGGGATCTGTCTGCTGTCAGCCATGATGCAAACACAGAGCAGTTTTTGTAACCCAGTATATATTGCAAGTGAAAGAAACATGCAGGATGGGGTGAAAAAGGGGGATTCAGTTGCATGCAGTCTAATTTCAAGTGTGTAATTATGGTCCTGTTTTCTTTGGCCTAAAAAAAGAGAAAAAAGAAAAAATAATAATTTCAACTAACCTCTGCTCACCTCCACAAACCCAAACTGCATAGAGCTCAAAAAGGGTTCTGAAGCATAGCATGTGGGAAGGGGAAAGGGCTGAATATTAGAGATGTGCAAATAATTACTGACAATTTCAGGGCTATTTCACCACACCACTAGGAAAGCATTCAGCCTGTAGTGTTACTGAATGTACAGCTATGACAGAGCAAGGAATCCCATCTTACATGAGCAGTCAGCTCCTCTTCCTCAGACCCGGAGAGAAGCACCACTCATCCCTAGAGAGCAGATAAACTGACAAACCCTACTGATATTCTGGCTCCCTTCTCCCCAGAGAGGACTGACCAGACCCCCCAGCAGCTGCTGCCTCTCCCCTCAGCCCAGAGAGCTCCATCTCACATCCCTGCCACCAATTCAGACCACTGTTCTCTACAGCTGTTGCTGGAAGAGGGTTGCTTTCTGTTGTTTCTGAAAATGTTGCAAAGATAGTATTCCTTACAGAAAGTTCCAGGGAGGTGTAAAGGCCACCAAGCAGCTAGGAGAGGAAAAACAACACACCTACCCCCCTTAAAGAAAAGGGAAAAGGGAAAAAATTAGGGTTTGTTGGGAAGTGAGGAGGGCAGAGGAGCAGGCTGCTTGATGAAGGGCAGTAGCAATCCTGGGAGTTTGACTATCAAGTCTGACACTGGCCTAATTCCCACCCTGAAGGTCTCTCTGGTAGTGGTGTTCAGCATGCAAATTATAGCTGTGAAAAGATCCTCAGACTGAAACCCTCCCTTGTTTCCTCAGCCTTGTTTTGTCCTTTCCAGCTAGATCTATCAGTTGGTGTGTGATATGGTTACAGGTACAAAGATCTTTTTCCTAGCCCTTTTGTTACAGAGGCTTGATTACTGTGAAGGGGTTTCAATGACCTTAATGTCCTGGTGCTCAGAAGGCAAAGGCTGCCTTTCAACAGAACAAAGCAAACAAAAACCAAGAGCTGTGCTGGAGGAGAGAGAAGTGCTGCTTCTGCCGGAGAGGCTCAGTTAGACACAGGCGGCGGCACACCGGGGCGTCGAGTTTGAATGATTTTTGGCTTTGGAGAATTCTTTGGGTCCTCATCTTCTTCCATGTCGCTGTCGCAAACGTGCACTACCACACTGGGAGTGGACTCTGTTCCTGCGTGCAGCTCGTATTTCTCTCCTGGAAGCAGAGAAAAGCAATCACGTCAAAAGATGGCAATCTGAGTAGCAACACAGCCCGGGGCACCCCTGGACGGCAGAATACTCCACGCCCGGGTAGGGAGCTGAGTGTGTGCTGCTCCTGACTGCAGGTGAGCACCAGCACGGCTGGACTCTGTCAGCTGCCACAACACATCCAGGGGATCCTGCCCCGGGAGGCAGTCTGACCACAGGTCTGTAAGGCATCATAAAATACACACATCCTCGTGTCTGTAGTGGGTTTTGGTACTGACATTAGTGGCCAATAGCACTGAAATAAACCCCCAAAGTAGGCAGAGGAGAAAGAACACAGAAGATCATGGTCAAAAATATGAACTGGAACCCAACCTATCCATCCTTTGGTCTGAAGTAATTTCACACCTTGGGGTTGATCTTTATTTTTGCTGTGGCTTTCCTTCAGTCCCATTTAAAGCCCAATTGTTGCCCTAAGACAGATTTCAACACTTAATCTAATTTCTCCAGAAGTAAAAAAAACCTGTATCTCTTCTCCAGATGGATTTTGAGTTTCAAAGCTCTTTAGCTGGGGCTGTAACAAATTTTGTCTTTGCAGATGAGATTACAGAGCAGTCTATAAATGCTCACTAGAGCAGGCTGAATGCCTAAATAGTACCTTATATTTTCTAACTATCTACATTCCTTATTTAAATCTCAACACAGTACTCCTCTGAGGAAGATGAACATGGCTTTTTTATTTATTTATTTATTTTTCCCACAGAAAATACTCTGAATTGGAAGGGACTCACAAGGATGATCGAGTCCAACTCTGAAATGAATGGCCCATATGGGCTTGGGTGGTTACCTGCAAAAGTCACAAGCAAACAAAGGATCAGATATAGGACTTTCAGTCCTGAATTCAGCCTGCTGGCACTACATGTATTCTGGATTGTAGATGGGATACAAGCAGGTATTGGTTATTAAATAGCAAGGAATTAATTTAAGACTTTTAAGAAAAAAACATTGCCTGCAAAATCTTCTGAGATGAGGAAGGTGAGGCCCCAGCAAACCCAGCTAGCCTCTGTTTGTGGTGCAGTGGCTCCTAAATGCTGCACCACTGGCAGAACCCAGCAGTGCCAATTGCTGTACCATGGAAGCAGATGCCAGTCCCTGCCTCAAAGCACTTGTGGCTTGCTTGTGGTCCTAATTTGGAGTTTTATTTGTGAGCCACTTTGTGGCAGAGTAATTCATGTGTGGAAGGGGTTGCACGTTTGGCCCTGCATTAGCCAACATGTAGTTCTGGGACCGTGCTCACATTCTATTTGTGTTGGCAAAATCCTGGTCCAAATAAGCCTGGGTGGCTTAAGCCTAGAAGACGTGCTGTATTTTTGCCTAAAAACAAGGAGGCAACTAGTGAATAACAGCTATAAGCCAGGCATCTTGCTGAGAGAAATATTTTACTGCTGTGATACCATTAATGTTGACATTTAACTGCTCTATTTTTGGCAACCCTTCCTCTGAATCCAAATCGAGCAAAGCATTACAGGTCTTGCTGATAGGCTAAAATATAAAAAGAGAAATAGCTTGGTTGTGCTGCATTGAGGAATTACATGGTTTTTCTTTGCCCATTTTCCCTGGGGCCTCAGCTAATTTCTCAGCTCTGGGCTGACGTCAGTGCCGGCAGCCAGCACCGAGGGCCGCGTTGGTCACGGCCACCGCGGGCAGCGCCGGCCTGGCCTCCTGCACCTGCACTGCTGAGGAAACCACAGCCACTGCCCTCTCAAAAGGTAAGAATCCCAGCTCAAATGCCACATTCTTTTACTGGGAAAGAATTTACTCAAATCCCTCCCAGAAGGACTCTTTCTGCTGAAAAAGAACAGTGGAAAAAAATTACAGACGCAAGGAAAAAATATTCAGACGCCTCTGGCACAAGTAACTGCAGCAGCAATTAATGTCACTTTGCAAACCAAAATGTGATGCACTCATAAATTAGGTTTTTAAGGCATACAGTTATTTCTGAGCATAAATGAGCTGCAGACTCTGTTCTGTGCTCAAACAGCACAAAACCTTTTCATGGCTGAGTTGGGGACAGGATAACAGTAACTCTGGAACTTTTGTACAGCTGTACCTTGTTCCAAACATAGTCACTGTTTGCAGAAAAACACTACGGTGATAAGCATAAAACAAAAATCAAATAGATACAGCCAGATCAGCCCTTCCCTTCTGCTGTTCTTCTGTTTTTGTTCTTTTCTCCTAAACAACATTTCCAGCACAAAAAAGAAAAAAAATTAACGAGCAGCAGTTCAGCTACTGAAGTAATGGCTGAGTCACTGGAGTTATGTTTACAAGACCTAGATTGTCCCAAGCTATGAGTAGCAAGTTGAGTTAACATAGGTGAGACTCACCATTTAAGACTCACCATTTTCTGCATTTGTCAAGTGACCCCATTCAGCTGTGTCTGACATGGCCTCCTCTGTGTTCTCAGGCCCTGCACTGATCCATGCTCCTGCTTCTCCTGCTTGCCCCGAGAATTCCTATAGGCTAGCTAAGCCAAAGCATTCTTGGGGACACGAGTCTTTTCTCCTCCAGCTGTCTTTGGCCTATCTCTATCCTGCAGTAATAAATGTAAACCTTCACATAAGCTAACAGTGACAACTCATATAAATTTACTTAGGAAAATTATCATAAAATTTATCAAATATACTCCGCCCTTCAGGGAAGAATTCAGCTGTGGCACATCCACTATATAGATTTGTCCAAAAAACTTTCTGATAAGCCCCTGAAAACAGCAGTGATGTTCCTCTCTAACCATTTGCTTTGCATAAGAAAAAGAGTAAGATTTTGAAGTTTCCTCCCTTAACAATGAGCACAACTGCTTTTATGTCACTAGGCCCTATCTTTTGTGACCACATGAGCCAGGAGTAAACCCACAGCCTTGGGTGACGCAAGAAAGAGAAGCACAGAAGCAACTTATGATATTTCAGAATTAAAAATAATGGTATAGGATTTTCTATCCCTTTGTGAGTCAGTACTGTGACCTTTTGTTGATGGTGCAGCTCCTGTCTAACAGGGCCCTTTTGTCCAGCAAAGATCATGTTCATATACATAAGGAATAATGAACAAATGCTAATGATAACGTGTAGCTACCTCATCCCTAATTCAGACTCATGAGCAAAGGTTAATGAGTTCAGAGCTGCCCATCCCATGTAAATGTGGCATTAGCATCGTGAAAATACCTTCCACTTACAGTCCCTTCATCCAAGTGCTTTACAAATAACAGGAGATCCTTTGTATGGGTGCATGTTTGTGACAGAAGAGCTACAGCCCACCCCACAAGATCCCTCCATAAAACAGCTCTACAGCACAGATCTGCCAAAACAAAGCAGAGGAGCTGCTCCCTGGAAGCCCATTACTGATATAGCAGGAGCTGGGCACCCTCCTCTCCCAGCCAGAAGAAAAATTTTCTCCACCCAGCAGGTCTCCTGCACCCTGCCTCTGGTAAGAGAAGGGAAGGACAAACACAGCCACAGAACAGCAGGGAGAGGAAGGACAGAGATGAAACGTTTTGTCTCACCATTTGTTTGCCCCTCCATCCCCTTTTAATCCTCCCTGGAGTCCTATGAAGTATTTAGGATTTCCTTTGAATCAGTGATGACAAACAAGAGAGTTTGAAAACACTTGGGCAAAGAAAATCTGCCTTGTGAGATGGTTTGAAATCCCTGTATATGGCATTTCCTGGGCAGGGTCTTGCTCTCACCTCTTTTTCCCTTTCCTAGGAAGTGTGAGCCAAGCCCAGGGCAGAGCAGGGGCAGGTGCTCTCCATCCTCCTCAAGAAGCCCAGCTATGAGCATGGCAGGAACATTCTGAATTGCTCAGAGACAAAAATGAAGCCCAGGCTCAACAGCCAAGTGGCCCAGGCACAGCTGCCAGGTCTCCTCTGTGTCCCAAGAGCCATCACAGTGGACTCAAGAGCCACCATGTGTGACACTTCAGAATGGTGCTTTCATAATGTGAAAAATGTATTGGACAAGACCTGGAGTGTAGCCTGAGGTGCAAAGCCTGCTGGAATGCTGATAAGGGACTGTGTAACACAGAGAGGAGTGCAACTGGTGCAGACTGGTCTCTGTGGAGACTGCTGGAAATAGTGCCTTGCACTGATTTCCCAACAGTGCCCAAAGCTGTGGAGGCAAGTGGCCACTGACAGAGTGCAAAACTGCACCAGTGAGTGCATGGAGCAAGTAAAGTGCTCAGCACCCTGACCTGTGCTGGGTGTTACTGTGCAGTGCAGATCCCATCAGTGCAGCTGGGATCCATGAATCAAACCCAGGGGACACAGGCAATTTCTCTGGGCAACCACAGTGCGGGCAGCAGGGGTTGAGGCTGGCAAGGGCAAGTCAGGGGGGCACCTGGGATCCTGGGGAAAGGCACTCTGGAGTGCAGAGAGAGAAATGAGGGGGTACAGGGCAATTGCTGTGAAGAAAGAGGCAGTGGAGGAAGGAGGGCAAATATAGGCAGGTTGGGGAGTGGATAGGGAAAGGAAAGGACTGCTTTGCAGAAAAGAAAGGGCATATTCTAGTGCCAAGAGGATAGTTTGCAAATCACTGCATTAATAAATGGCAAACAGCTGCCTGTTCTTTGAGAGGAGCAACTCTGCTGTAGATACTGCCTGGACCTGGAGACTCCCTCTCCCTCCACCATGCAAATGTTTCTCATCTAAAATATGTTTGCAAGGTGGGGTGGTTGTTTGTCTGTTAGGTCCAGGTTGTATTCTCACTTGGCCTAACCTGGAGTTAGCTTTTTCCTACAGGAATGTTTGCAACCTACCAAGCTGATCTCTAGTCCAGGCCCTGATGTCTTCACATCTTCATCAGCATATCAAACTACTGGAAGTTGTCTTGACAGTGGAAGTGTTTTCCATCAAACTGATTAACAATTGCACTCCTTTATTTGCATTATATTGAAAAGCTTGTAGGCTGGTGGTCAGCACCAGGCACAGTCACGGTTCCTGGCTCTGACTGATCTACAGCACTCTGTTCATGCCTCATTTAAAGCATAATTTCTGCATCTGCAGAAAGTGAGAATATACATCAATCATCCAGGAACTTAATTAAATATGCCATGATCTTCCCTAAGGAGTGAATGCACCCTCACTGATCTCAATTCCATGTGAAGGAACCAAAACCAGCTTCCTTTTGAGCACAGAAAGAATTCTGTTCCATTAGATCTCCGAGATGCCAGCCTGTCACTGCTGCAGCTAAAACACTTGTCCCAAAACTGCTGGCACAGGGCAAATCTGTTAACTCATTTCCAGCATATTCCTCATACTCTGGAGCCAACATTTTGCACCAAGGGACAGTTTTGGTCTCTAATTTTGTGGCTCTGATGATAATGGCACTGTACTATGACAGGAGGTGACCTGGATTCAGGGAATGGGAAAGGAGCATGGGTCTGTGTCCAAGTGGTACATCTTGCACCCCCAGTGAAGTAGGACAATAAAACTCATCTTATGCTGAGGGCATACAAAGACACTGTTCACTATTTAGAAGCACTAATGAGTTTTCCTGGTCCTCAGATGTTTATTTTACCAAATCACTGCATTTAATACAGCAAAGATTCCTCACAAGTTAAAGACATAGAAATCAGATTCTAAGATTCTCAGCTCTGTAAACAACTGTGCCAAGTGTTTTTCGACAGCTGATAAGCCATAGTTACATTTTTAAATTGTGTTTTTGAATGAAAAAAATCTCTTCTCTGAGGCTACCAATGCTGTTTGATGTCCAGCAGTGCTGCAATACTGAGAAATGAGAATTAGTGGGATTTGTTTTTCAATGAAATTCTAAACATAGTAAATACACAACTGAGAACAGCAACACTATTTTAAACCCACCGCAGTTAACTAAAATTGATCCCTCTAACAAGTGCTAAAAATAGAAAGAAGAGAGCACACAATGGCTTTTCATATTGCTCCCTGCAGGCTCCTTAAATCCGGGTGAATTTGACCTTCACGCAAAGCTGTCCCAGAGTGTGGGACAATGAGTGATATTTCACATTCCACTGCTCCAGAACAGGAATTGATTTATTACCCAGCTAGCTCGGGAATTCGTTTACATGTTTCCATTTATAACACTGCTGCATCAAAGAGAGAAAAAAAAAAAGGGGGATGTTTTTGGGTTTTCTTTTATTCAGCATTTTAGAAGCAAAGCATCACTCTTGGAAAGAATAATAATATACAATATCGTATGAAGTCTTCCACCTGACTGCCTTTTTCTACGGGCTTTCCTGCTGAAGGGGAACAAACCACAGGAATCTCCTGATATATATTTTCCTCTTATGAGAGATCCCATGTGAAAAAGATAGGAGGTAATCCTCCTTATGAAACATCTTCCTGCACCCCACGCACTCCAGCTCTGAGCTCCTTTGGTGCAGTTGCACAAAAGCCCCAATGATAAGATGTCTGCAATTGGAAGCTGTTCTCAGAGCGAGCAAGCAGCATTCCCAGTACAGCTGGGGAGAAAACAATTCTTTCATCCCACAAGAATTTCAAAAATAAACTGCTAAATTTTCATGAGCTCACCCCCACAATTGTTACTAGATTGGATCTGAAATGTTTTATTTCGGTATGAAGATAATTTAATAGGCTATTTTTTCCTTGTGGCTTATGAATGTAAATTAGATTAATTTGTAAATGATACTGCTTAGACCTGAAACTGGAACCTTTTTCATATTGAAAGTGCTAAACCAGGATGCTTTAACAGCTTTGAAAGAAAACTTTGTAAAGATGTCTTAATTAAATCAGAAGTCTCCCCTATGTAAATCTCCCCTATGTAAAGTTTTGGTTTCGTTGGAAGAGCATTTTCCAAGGGAAAGCATTGCTTGAAAATCCCAGCTAGCTTCAATTCCTGGCATTAGCTGAAGATGGGAAGAGAGAAGAAAGCCTGGATGCATTATCCATTGACATTTATCCTGTGCTAATGAGGCTACAACTTACCCCATTCCTCCTGCATAGTTTTCAGCAGGAAATGAACATTCCTAACAGAGCAATCCCACCGGGACTGGGGAACAGTAGTTCTCTCTCAACAAACAGTGTGAGAGATTCTCCAGTCCAGTGGAGGTGCCCTTTTTCAAGTGAGAAATCTGCACCTTGGAATGCAGTACTGAGCAGATGTCGTGTACAGCAAAAACTCCTCACATCCAGAGCCAAACATTTGTCCAGTCCCCACCTAAACTGTCAGCTGTCTCATCTAGGCACAAACCCCAGCACAATAAATGGTGTAAGCAAAGCTTTGATCAGCTCTCACAAGCTGCAGATAACACACAACTCTCTGCCTACACATGGCAAAACTCAATTTGAAGGAAGGAACCAGGTGACATCCATCTATTGAAATCCAAATTTTAATGCGACTTCCAGCTCTATGCCAACTCCTTCTACAGTTATTATCTACACAACTGGTATTTCTTGTCTACTTTTCCTGACACATTTTCACCCAAGGACCACAAGCTTACCTGGTCCAAGCTTAGAAACTGCATAAAGGAGGTCGTAGTTGATGACAGGTGTTGCATCATCTATTGGTTGCCACCCTACAGGTGGGGAGGCTGGAGGCGAGATGAGAAACTGTTTTGCAGGCTGTGGTGGTGCCAAATGAAGCTTGTCTCCATCTGTCTCAGAGGTCTGAATCTTTAAAGCATAACAAAGACACTCAGATAAGTACAGGATAGAATCACAGAATGGTTTGGGTTGGAAAGGACTTTAAAGGTCATCTCCTCCAACCCTCCTGCCATGCTCAGAGCCCCCTCCAGCCTGGCCTTGAATTTCATTTCCAGGGATGGGGCATCCACAACTTCTCTGGGCAACCTGAGCCAGTGTTTCACCACTCCTGCTGTAAAAGATTTGTTCCTTACATCCAGCCTAAACCAACCTTCTTTCAGGTTAAAACTGTTTTCCCCTTGTCCTATTGCAACAGGCCCTGCTAAAAGGTGCATTCCCATCTTTCTTGTAAGCCCCCTTTAAGTACTGAAAAGCCACAGTGAGGTTGCCTTGGAGCCTTCTCTTCTCCAGGCTGAACACCCCCAATTCTCAGCCTGTCTCCACAGCAGAGGGGCTCCTGCCCTCTGAGCATCTTTGTGGCTTCCTCTGGCCTCACTCCAACAGGTCCATGCCTTTCCTGCATTTGGGACCCCAGTGCTGGACACAGGACCTGGGTGGGATTCCACCAGATCAGAGTCATGTCCCTCAGCCTGCTGGTCACACTGTGGGTGATGCAGCCCAGGAGATTTGGGGTGCCAGGGCACGTTGCCAGCTCGTGTCCAGCCCCTCATCCCCACAGGATGGCTAAATGGAATGACTGCTCAAATCATACCCTTCTCATCCCAAATGCCACCCAGGCAGGGTTCCAGTGTCAGTCTCAGAAGAGAAGGCCTGGAGATGAATTTCATCCCAGCCTTACAGATGGTGCCTCTGCAGTAACTGTGCAGTGTGGGGCTGTGACATCAGCAAAGCTACAATGTCTGTGCCTCTTGTGTACATTCTCTCAGGATAAATGCAAAGCTTTAGTAGCCACAGCTGCCAGTTCAGAGATTTTTGAGGCTGTAAAGGTACTGTTGTGATCTGTCTAAATGCCTAAATAAAAAGTGACATTACACAAGTAACTCCTGCACCAAGGCCTTGTAAGTAACTTCAGAAAAATTTCTACAGATTTTCTTTCTTCAGTTGAAGTGAAAAAGGAATCTATTATGTTCCTCAGTCATTTGCAACCGAGTGTCCCTATTTTATTTGCATCTTAAATCACCTACTTTAATTCCTGCTCTTTTTTAGTATGTTAAAGAAGCCTTGGCATAAATGAATTGTAGTGCAGCCATGCCTGAGCAGGGTTACAACCAGCTCGAGCCCAGAAGCAATAAACTCTATTTCCATGACAGCAAACATGCCAGGGTCCTGTCCTGGGATGGCACCCTGCTGTACCAGAACAGGATTTGCAAAGAGCCAGTCTGAATCTCTCAACTCCATGTTCCCCAAAATTTGTAGGTCTGGAAGTGGTTATTCAGCCTGCCTGAGGCCAGGCACTGCTCCAGACACTGCTACTTCTACACCTTCATTCTCTGAACACGACAAAAAAGCTCCTGTAAGACTAGGTGTACTGGAGAGCATATTGCAGGTACCAGAATGGCTCTGCAGGAAATCAGCTTAGATAGGGAGACTAATCACTATTGTGCATATTTTTCTTTTTCTTGTTATCCCAAGTTTTCAATTAGCCTCTTGAATGTACAGTTAGAATGAAACCATTCTCAGATCTGCTTAACTGCAGGTTTTGAAACCTTTCAGAAAAAAAATCAGAGCCAGATTTAGAAGATCAGGGCATAGGAAATGGGATTGAGGCAGATTCTTAACATCTAAATCCAGCTGTAAGATCTTTTGGGCTCATCTAACTTGTTAAGCACATTGTTTTTTTTCACAGATATAGCTCCCCATCTTCCAGTGGCTCTGCTCCTGCCAAAGCTCAAAGGAGCTCCTATTGTGACCAGGATGAACAGGCTCACAATTTAACATTATGGGTTTGCTTGAGACCTTCAAGTGAGCCAGCCTTTATCCTCAGACCTCTGAAGGGCCAAACTGGCAGCTCAAAGCACACCTACATTGCTTATAAACACTACTGGCTATCTCACAAGCCACACTGACCACATCAATTTATTGAACTGCATTCAGAAGAGGCAGCGGTTGGGTTCTCAACCTCCCTCAACTTTCTCTATCCTGGATGGGGCCCAGGCTGTTGTGGCTGTTGTTCTCTCTCCCCTGGCCAAGGAGAACTGAACCCCCACCTGACAGTTCCAATAGATGGATATCATCACCTACAGCCCCAGGCTGGGAGTGTTTTTCTTCCCCTACCTTCTTACTTTGACTTGGACTCAATAAATTCCTTTTAGAGAATTCAGTATTTGTAATTCATGTATTTGGTAAGGAAAAGCCAAAAAGGCAGGAGGAAGCCTGACTGTGGCTCAAAGTGTAATCCAGTCCCACCTTTTATATTCACTTGGATTCTTTACATTTGGCACTTTCTTATGGTTAGTTAAGAGTTACCCACAGACAACATAGGTAACTCTAACTTTCCTAGTGTTGGAAATCACCCCTGAGATACATAATTCTGTGTGTTGAATGAGCAACTTTAGTCCTAAGTGGTCCTTTAAATTTACTGCAGACCCTCAGGGCAGAAACAGCTCAGTCAACACAGGAGGTTTAAGTAATCTTCTATTAGAGAGATTGGGCATGGGAGAAACCTTTATTACTTTTATTCAGTGTTAGTGTATAGCTTTTATAGAAATATTGTGCAGTAACACAGAAGTAGATTCCAAATTTCATTACCTGTGCAAAATACAACTTTAGCTTCTTCCCTCTGAACTGTGTTTCATGCAGCTCTATTCTGGCACGAGCAGCTGATTTGGGACTGCTAAAATTTATCCGCACACGCCTGAAGCTTTTGAACAGCTGGAATGTCACACAGTCATCATAGGCACGGAACAAACCTTCAAATTTCTCCTGCAAAGGAAAAAGAAATAATGCTGAAGATTAACTTTGTGCTCTGTCACATCAGTCTGAGTCAAACAACAATCTGAAACTTGACAGTTGTTTAAGCAGGAGGTTCAACCTGTGGCCTTTGGGGACAGGTGTCCATAGACAAATAAAGGCTCTGTGAAAAGAAATTAAGGAAAGCAACTGGTAGCAAAGGTCTGGGAGCACTGAACTCTGCAAAAAGTTTAGGGGAAGGAGTTTAAATTGACAACCCAGCAGCTATTGAATTTCTCATAAAAGTTGAGCAAACCTATGACAGTGACACATGAAATGAAGCTGAAAGGGCACATGACTGAAAACACCAGACAATGGTGGGCTCATCTGCACAGAAGCAACCATTGTGCTGAATTACAGTGCAGTCAGCAGACAAAGGCTGCAACTGAAGTTTACATCCACATCAGCACTGCAGGAGCATTTTGTATTGCATGATATGTTTTTCTGGATGTTCTGTCATTTAAATACTTAAGAGAATACACACTTATTCTTTGAGACGTCCTGCAGCATCTGGAAACAAATTGGACAACTGAAAACAGTGACCTGTCCCAAAGACAAACTTCAGGCTTCAAAATATTTAGCTGTAGAAATACACTCAATAGCTTATGACAAAAATAGGGATATTTGAACATTGTAAAAGGAGCGTCTAAAGTTTACTACATCCATGGACTTGGTGATGAACAGAAATTCAAGGCACTTTGGCAGCCTTGGAGGCTCAGACTCTGTGATTTCTCTGCAACCTGTGAGCACACAGAGGACTAAGTTCCAGACCATCAAATAAACCCAAAGTCCTTAAATCAATTCTGACACTTGCACAGGTCTTTTCATTCACACAAGCATTGACTCATGCAGTTATTATTTAGTCCAGCCTTCATGTTTACTCAGATTTCAGACTGCCATCCAGTGAGTCACATCAAATCTCTGAGTGTTTTAACTACTGCACTCAAGCCTTGAAGTTTTGTAAGATGGAGAATCATCCAGACCAAAGCCTTGGCTTCTAGGAGTGCTTTATGCTGAAAAAAACCACTGCTGAGATGATTTGCCACACAATTTCACATACACTGAGGGCTGTTATGTCAGAGGTCTGTATAATTACAATAACCTAATATATATTGACAATAACCTGATGTGGATGCCCTATCCCCGGAAATGTTCAAGCCAAGGTTGGATGGGGCTTTGAGTGACCTGGTCTAGTGCAAGGTGTCCCTGCCCATGGAGGGGAATTGGAATGAGATGATGTTTAAGGTTCTTTCCAATTCAGACCATTTCAGAATTCTGTTTTCTTGCTACCTCTGCAAGTCCTCACATTTTTACATGTTTTAAAATATGACTTCTTTACTTCTCATCCAGGAAAACAATTTTTTTTCCCTTACAGTGGATAACTGGTAGAGACTACAGAAGATAAAAAAGAAAATGCAATTTATGTAATCTCATCAATACTTCAGTTCTCGTCTATTGAGCTTACAAGCAAAACAAGGAATTGAAAACTTCTCAGAAAAATGCATCCTGACACACAGTGCAGCTGCATCAGGGAGCACTAACAGCAGTGTGGGAGTAAGTACTGTCAGAGTGAGGCATTTGTTAGGGAGTTAATGGGGAAACAGCCCAGTTCCATGGCCAGGGCTGTGACACCACGGCGCATGTGCCCGTCTCCTTTCATTCCCTGCCAGCTCTGTGGTCTTCCTCCCCATAACTGATATTCCATCGCTGGCACCCTTTCAAAGGAGCCTCCCTATGGTCTATTAAGCTTTCATGATTTTCATTTCATTCTGCCTGACCTCACTCACCTCTTCCTCTCACTGCAGGAGATACTTTGGAGGAAGGAAAAAAGAAAAAGAAAGAAAAAAGGGAGGCGAGAGCTCTGTGGTTTGGCAGAGGGTGACTAAAGGCACACAGCAATCCCCAAAACAGTGTGAAGTGCACAGCTTTGTGCAAGCAGGTCTAGTCTTACCATCCAATGCCCAAATTGTTACATTTCACACCTCAGTTACACTTTTTATCTGCTTTGCTCATATTTTTGAAGAATTCCATTTTCCTGAGCAGAAGCCTACATCCAATGGCATTTGTATAAAGGCCAGCCAAAAGCAGCAGTCATCTCAGTCCTGTCCTGATTGGAATTTTGATGCTACAGCCTTCACAGTGACCAGGGAAAAGAGTTGGGGGAAGGGAGAGAAAGGGACTGGGGCTCAGTGTCAGTGTAACAGACACAGCACATTCAGAAACATAATCCAAATAAAAAATAAAGTGACTAATTAAAGCTTATGTCTTCATGTTGTCTTTATTACCTATTTCAGACCTCTTCAGTACATTTTTAAAATGAAGTAAACAAATTTAAATACATATTAGTGGGGGACTTGGCAATGCCAGGTTAACAATTAATTCTAAAGGCCTTCAAACTAAACTATTCTATGATTCTGTGAGAGATATAAAGGTGCATATATATATATATGGGATGATCAAGATATTGTAATGAAACTCTCATAAGGCAAAAACTAGCAGCAAGGTGAACATTTCCCAATAGTACCTGTCAGTTTCTGTATGACTAAACAATGTAATAATTCCGTATTTTAAAACAAAAATTTCACCAAGATTGGAAGGAATCACACATGGCCTTATCTGGACACTGGGAAGTATCTG
The DNA here is from genome assembly GCA_013397295.1 of Polioptila caerulea. Taxonomy (NCBI): domain Eukaryota; kingdom Metazoa; phylum Chordata; class Aves; order Passeriformes; family Certhiidae; genus Polioptila; species Polioptila caerulea. The sequence goes on from VYXF01013034.1 coordinate 21,328, forward strand.
CTGCAACTGACTATTTATTAAAAAAGAGATGCTCCCTGTCTGGGTGCAGCAGTCAGGGCTGTGTGTTTGCCCTCTCTGAAACACAACCCAGAGCCCAGATCTTGGTGAGGGAACGAACACAACATTAGGGAGGACAGGATTTCAGACATGGGGCCCAGAACAGTGAGCACAAGGAATGTCCTGGACTACACTGAGACTCACTCTGATTAGCACTGAAAGGGATAGATGGAGAACTGTAAAAAAAGCTGATTAAGTCCTGGATGCCATTGCCACACTGGGAGAACTTTAAAGCACTATGGACTTGATTCTGCTTGCTTTTCAATTTGATACTGGCACAGCTTTAGAGACCCAGCCTTGATTAACGCTCCTGAAAATGCTGTGGGGAGGAGGGAAATCAAGACCTCTACTTGATATTATTAGAGGGCAGTCTGTCCACAGTGGGGACACTTCCACTGCACTGACTGAAACTGCAACTCCCATTAAAAAGATTCATACATCTGGATTTTTCTACATTTTCAGCTGATAATAATAATGACCTCAGCAGAGGTCATTAATCATCAAGTGAAGTTAATGGCCCTCAGCTGCATTTTTGAGCCATCCCCACTCCTCCCAGCTTCATATAAATTCCCAAGAAATGCCTTATGCCTTAATTGCTATTGCCTGTGACTTCTAATATCTGCTGAATGCACTTATCTGGATAAAAGTCTTTCAGAGTCATTCCAATCTATAAGAAAATTTATCATATACATTTTAAAGACCTAAGCAAATTCCTTCCCTTTCAAGTTTTGTGGATAAATTATTCAAGACTCATAATCCTCTCAATTTGAGACTTTTAAAGTGCTTTTAGGATTCGGTACTTTTAAAATGCTTTTAGAAAGTAAGTCTTTGAACTTTCAGAGCACTTTGAAAATTTGTGGAAAAAGAAGGAAACATCCAAAGTTAAGCAGCAGAGTTGCTATTCTTAAAAAGTCAAAATGTAGAAAGTCATGAGTGACACATTTATTATTGGGATTTTGGAGTGTCTTCACCCATCCCAAGTATGTCTCAACGAGGTCCAATTAATGCTCTGGAAAATGTGAGCAACCTTCACCAAGTTCTCCCTTCTCTCTCCTGGGCCCCTCGCCCTCTCTTCATCTCTTTATTCCTTTGCTCAACACTGGGCACCTTTCCCCAGTCTTTCCTTTCTTCTTTCCTTTCTGTCACCTTCTGTCAGCTCCCATCACTCAGTGCCTCTAGCAGTTTCCAAAGTTCTTTTTTTGTTTGTTTTCTAAATTAACGAAATTAGCACAAAGTAGGACCATACTAATTAAAGCTGCTGATTACTCCAGCTTGATGGTTATCATTTAGGACAGCCAATGCTGAGAACAAACAGAGCACCATGCAAGGAAAAAAATGAGTGCTGGAGTGACAGGAGCTAAAAGCCTGTGAGGACAAGGGCACAACTATGCCCTCCTGGAATAAAAACTATTTCTAGCACTAAATGGGAGCTCATCTGGGACCAAGACCCTGCAAGTCACAGTAACAGTGATCAGTGAAATGCAGCCATAGGGAGGTAAACGAGATGCTGGGTATATTTGGAAAAGTATTTCCAGTAAAGCAAGGAAAGTATTAACAGCATTGTATAGAGCACTATAGCAGCTCATTAAAAATGCAGGGTTTGTTGCCTGTATCCTAAACAGATTAATGGGAATAGATCCAGCTAAAGGTTACAGGGAGGGTCTGGAATGAGTGCTGGGGAAGGGGCTGGAGCACAGATCTGATGGGGAGCAGCTGGGGGAGCTGGGAAAGGGGCTCAGCCTGGAGCAAAGGAGGCTCAGGGGGAATGTTCTCCCTCTGCACAATTCCCTGACAGCAGGGGACAGCCAGGTGGGGCCGGGCTCTGCTCCCAGGGAACAGGGACAGGACAAGAGGACATGGCCTCAAGCTGAGCCAGGGGAGGTTTTGGCTGGAAGTTAGGAACAATGTCTTCACAGAAAGGGCTGACAGGCATTGAACAGACTGCCCAGGCAATTGGTGGAATCACCATCCCTGAGAGTGCTCAAAAGGCAGGTGGATGTGGCACTTGGGGACATGGATTAGTGGTCATCACAGCAGTGCTGGGTTAATGGTTGAATCCAATGATCTTAAAGGTCTTTTCCATCTTTAACCATTCCATAATTCTATGAATTAACTACTTACTAAATAAGAAATGAAAATGCTTTATTTATGCTTTTGTTTAGCAAAACGAAGCAAAGCCTGAGAGGAGATGGGACAGTCAGCAGTAATTTACCAGCACTGTTCAGAGCAAGGACACATCACACTGTATGGAGTAAATCCAGAAGAGAACATTGGCATAAAACAAGTGGAAACAGTTAGCATAAAGAGGTTTAGTCTAGAAGTTAAAGAAGGTTTCAAACATCAGAGTAATGATCCAGAAACAACGTTCCAATTACAGCAGTGGCAGCAAATTATTTTTTTAAGACTGAATTTGGTTAGTTCATGTGAGGGACTATGACAAAGTATCGACACAATGAGCATTGTAAAACATGACAGCCATAATTAGCAAGTGAATTGGGTTTTGACACAGCAAGTTCCTGTGATTTATTTCCAAACATTTCTTTCATGAATAGCTCCACTGGTATTGTGTTCATTCAGGACAAAAGCCAAGGCCTAATTCAAATCAATGGAAGCCTTTCCACAGACATCAGCGAGCAATCCAGCATTTGGATTAGAGCCCTAGAACTCAGAACCCAAATTACATTTTATTATTCAGTGTCTTTACACTCATTATCACCCTTGCTACACATTTGATTTAGGAGATGGCTGTGATTTAGAACTGTAGCCTAATGCTTTTCCTAGAGTTTTGCAAGCAAATAGAGAAAGCATTTTTCCTATTTTAAGTTTTCCTGTTCATTCATGTAAAAGACACTCCAAGGAATTAACCACAATAGGGAAAGGGATATAATTCACAATTATGAAATTAGTTTTTCCTGAAATTAGTTCTCTATTGGATATGAATATCCCTGTATGACATAAACTCATGTCTCAGAGTCAAATGTATCCTGTTTCCAGACAAGCCATGCTGGTTGCAACCCTACAAAGCTCTCATGAGGCACAAGAAAAAAGACAGAATCAGGTAAAACAGTGGAAGCTCTGCACTGAAGAATCTTGCAGCAAAAACAATCTAAGAACAGATTAATTCCCTGTTATAGCAAAGAGGATGGGCACACCAGTTACTTCTAGAGGGACAAAGGAGTCACTAAGGTGACCCTTTACAAAAAGGTGACATTTAACAAAAATACTAAAACAGAAGCCTAGAAAATATGAGCTGAAGTGATTTCAGCACTGAGATATGTCAATGCCACGTGAAGGGTATTGCAATGACCTCGCCTGGATATTGTGGGTGGCTCTTTTCATGCACGATTAAGGAATATGGAGGCAAGATGGAGGAGCAACAAAAGACTGCAAGGATGATCAGAGAAGTTGTGAAGCTGTCACAGGAGGTAAAGGTAGATGATATCCACCCCTGGGAGTGTTTAAGGCCAGGCTGGACAGGGACCTGGGCAACCTGGTGTAGTGGAAGGTGTCCCTGCCTGTGGCAGGGACTGGAATGAGATGGTCCCTTCCAGGTCAAACCATTCTGGGATTCTGGATCTTGCCTTGGCAAACAGAACCTGAAGTATGAGGTGTTTCCTGCTGCAACTGTGTGTAAGGAAATCAATAAATAATGTGAAGGGAAAGAGATTAGCAGAATTAAAATAACCAACAGTGTTGATATTAAACAAAGACTGCCTGTTAAAAGATTTAGACTTTAAATTGAGGCAGTTATTTAGCACTAGACCTGTAACATATCAAAATGCCACTGGCCCAGAAATAGGAAAAAGCCTAATTACTTTGATGAAAAGGGTAAGAAGGAAAGATTAGAGAAGAGCACTATGCATTTCTGTAGTTCTCAAAGACAAAAGGAGAAGAAAAACTAGAGGAAAACAAAAAGGGATACTGATGGTCTAATGAAAACTTAAAAGAATTGGGTTCACCTGAAGTGCTTTTAACAATTATTTAATGAGCCACGCAAAACAAGCAAGCAGCTTGATACAACTCACATCTGAAAATTCCTTAAAAGCAAGTAGCCAGTGTAAGCACCAGCCTCTTCAATGATCAAATTCTCTGCTCCTTAGAATATAAAATTCCTTGGGAAATCCTGATAGTGCATAAGAAGAACCACTATTGGTTCTCAGTTAAAATTCCAGGAGTGCTGTAAATAGAGGAATTATTTTAAACCGGTGATGATAAACAGAGAATTCCTATGGACTTGTCCTGCTGCCTTTAAGTAATTTCAGGAGAATAAAATACAAATTTACCTTTTAGAGATCCCTTTAAGGCAAAGGTCTCCATGTTGTAACTTTTAATTTCACCTTTCACTGTGGGTAGCTGTAGCTGAGAGTGTGGGAGCTTCCTATTCCCTCCTTACAAGTGGGGGAGAGTGTTATTTAACTAAAATATTCACAATGAATATTACTGTCTAGATGTTGGTTTGCAGAAAGTTTCTTCTGTTACCAAAGGGAATCCCTTCATGCAATCCCACAGCTGGCAACAGCAATGGAAAAATGTGTCTTTCCACCTGTCATTCACCAGGGTACATTTTAAAAGGACATTTCTACATGTGAGACAATTTGAAGGGGGGGGGGAAACAAGGGAACAGTGGCTATTTTGTCAGGTAGTAAGAATGAGAAACTCTGCAATGACCTCTTGGGTCTACAAATCTGTTCCTCACCTTGGAATTCAGTGCAAAGCTCTGTTCATCTCTACCTGAAGTTAGATTAGAGCATTGAGATAGGGCTGGAAAGAGCTTGGGTTTGTTTACATGAAACATGGCAGTAATTAGCATCTTCCAAAATTTAACAATTCTCTCAGAACATGAACAAACTGACCCAGTTTGCTCCCCCAGTCCATTCAGTTTGTTGTTCTATGCTTGGCTTTCTCTTGTTTTCCAGAGGTGTAAGTCAGATAAATTGTGAATCAAAGATGAAATAAAACAGTAAAACCAAAAAAAAATTAAAGCTGGGCTTCAAGATGGGAGGTGTTACAAAATGAATGAAATCTTGCTCTCTCCAGTAAAATGAAGACAGATTTGCCTGAGCTACTGCAATCCTGATACAGGGGAGCCCAACACCTTTTAGCTTTACTGTGTAAAGAATGCACAGTTTGTATTCCAGAGGTGATGCTCAATGGCCTTATTGCTCTGCAATTTGCAGTGAACCAACCCTAACAGGAGCACACTGGCCACAAAACACATCCCTGGTCCATGGCTGACACATCCTGCTGTGCTGTCCTTACACACTGGGGCTGTTCAGAGGCATCTGCATAGAACTTTAAGATCCTGAAGGATGCATTAAGTGTTCTGCCCTCCACGTTGTGCCAAAATCATTCTGATGGCAGAAATATTTGATGTGATGCTTATTGCTTACAGATCCAGTGTCTTGTTCCAGAGGAGGACTTTGAGAAAGTATAACAGACATTACACAATGTTGTAAAGCCATTTGTAACTCGTCATCTCTCCAAGAGCCCTGATGGCAAAAGCAGGTCAGGAGCTGGAAAAAGTTTGCTGGTCCCAGCTTGCACTGGGACAAAGGCAGGAAGAGGCATCCATCCCTCAGCAGCCCTCCTGCATTACATGCCCACCACGGCATGACAGCACTGCCAACATCCCAGCAAACAGAACAACACAGATGTCCCTCTTGAAAAATCAGCTGAACCAAATAAATTTACCTTCCAGCTCATCAGCACAACAAAAGGTACAGAGATAATATCTGCCCCAAAGCTTAATGGAAATGCATTCACATTTTGGAAGAGGCTGACAAATGTCAGGGGCACAGAATTTTGCTGCGTTGCCTTTTCTGTTTTTAACCAGCTCACATCCCTGTTTACCTCAATGTGACGCACATTCCTCCTGCTTAGCTCCACTGATCTGGAAACCAAAGGCTCCTTCAAGATGAAATAAATTGTTCCTGTGGCAATGCCAAGGGGCTGATTTAATATAGTTTGGAGAGTTCTCAATTCAATTTCACACCCACCGATTGAGCTAAAAGAAAAATCCACACTTTACATTTCTTCTTTATAGAAGCACTGTTATTTTACTCTATCATCAGCCACAGCTTTTCTGAGCACATCATATCTGAAGTACTCCAGTTCCAGATGCTGTATGAGCTCTCTGAAATGCTGGAAGTGCTCTTTCAAACCAGCTGGCAAAGTGCACATTCTATGACCAGATCCATTAGTTTCAACCCCAGTTCTGGGGAGTGTTCTGTAGAGACATCATTCTTTAAAAACTGAAAAGCTACATTTGATTTCAGTGCTGGCTACCATTATTGTGCAACATTGCATAATAGTTGTCTTTTTTTTTCTCTCTTTTGCATTGTATTTGGCAGTGGAAAAAAAAAATCAAAACCTGAACAGATTTGTGGAAGATTTAATGGATTTGTTTTCCAAATAGCAGCCTTATATTTTGGCTTGAGAATGGTAAAAATAATGCTAAGAACAAACACGTGAAGAAAGTATTCTGACTGCCCCGAAAAAAATAGCCTATTTTTGTTTGCTTTAAGATCTCAAACGATAACTGAGATAATGTATGCAGTGAACTCCAAGGGGCTCATCTGCACTGGATTTAAGAACATTCATAGTACAATACCAGCTATCGCTTTTGTCTTGTTCCTGTTGTTAAGCCAAATAATTAATTGGGTGCAAAAGGAACAAATTACTGCGTATATGTTTCTAAAGTTCTTATTATCTTAATTTAGCACACAAAATAAAGAAGAAAAACGACCTTAATAAGTTTTTACCAAAAGCTGCTACATTTATGTTAATAAGGAATATTCCAAGAGCAGATCTCAGCAGCAAAGCAGTTGGGGCTGAGCACTTTCTGATCAGGTGCCACCGACTGAATGCCCATTAGCAGCTGGAGCATATCAGGCACACTACTATAGTGCAACTTCTATATAAATTTCATCTGAAAGGCATCCAGTTCATGAACTGCTCTGTGATGTGAATGAAAAGCACAGTTAATGAAGAGCAACAGGAAAGCTGCCTCATGAGAATGCCCAGCTCAGACTCAAAATGCTAATGCAGACACAAGCCCGTATCTCTCATAAAAATAGTTAGCTGGCACTCCAGGAGAAGTAAAAAAACCCAAATCCACAACCAAATTGAAGTGCTAGGGACAATAATAATAAGGGATTGGTGGCCAAACCTGTGCACAAAACTAGGACTGAAATTATTTATTATGAGAAACTGTGTGAAAATTATTCATATTTATAGAACTATAGAATGGTTTGGGTTGGGAAGGACCTTAAAGCTCACCTAGTTCCAAACTCCTGCCATGGGCAGGAACACCTTCCACTATCCCAGGCTGCTCCAAGCCCAGTCCCACCTGGCCTTGGACACTTCCAGGGATGGAGCAGCCACAGCTTCTCTGGGCAACCCGTGCCAGGGCCCCACCACCCTCACATCAAAGAATTTCTTCCTATTAACTGTATAAACGTTGACACTGTAAGGAAAGCTACATAAATATCCATCTTATTATGACACTGTTTTTCACTGATCTTTGGCAACTGCAATTTCATCTCCTCGAGCCTTCTGAGGCCACCCCACTGTCCTGTTCATGTGGTGACACTCAGGCCAGGACAGACCCACAGTCACAGCAGGAAACCCAGGCTCAAGGGAAACCATGGGAGTAGAACTGGAGTTTCCATAATTCAATCTGAATCACTTCACTTCAACACTATCCCCCACTGGAGTACAGAAACCTCAGCCTCCAAAAAATCTGTGACTGAGGCTGTGGAAGGGTCAGGGCACACCTCTGTGGCTGTGATGCAGAATCAGGATGTCAGTGTGCAAAATGCTACATGCAAGGATGAACAACAGTAAAGGCAATACCTTTACTGCTGAGAAACTGTGTCTTATACTGTTGGAGATGCAACGTTGTAAAACAACCATAAAATGCACACTACTTATTCCCTGACACTGTCAACCCAGTTAAACTAGAAAAATAAACAAGAACAAGCCATGGGACAGTTTAAACAAATAAAATGCTTGCATTGCCTGTTCCCGATTTAATGTTTTGCCTACAGTGATCAACATTTATAGCATTTCAGCTGTTCTCATCAGTCATGGGGAATGCTTTCTCCCTCTCCTCTCCTCTAACACTGCAAACTGCACAAGTAGGACTAAAAATACAGTTCCAACTTGTCTGGATTTGGAAAGGACACGGGCAATTTTGAAAGTGACTATGAAGCAAAAAAAACCAAGTAGGAGAGCAGAATAGAATCAAATAGCACGCAGCTCCATGTTACTTAACTGATGAAAAAAGGAACAAGGGCAACTCCTCTCCCACCGATGCACACCCTACCACCATCATCATCCTCTCTCTGCCTCCTCTGCAGCCCACAGTCAGTGACCCCCCAGTCACAACCAGCAGCACTGTGACCACTGTCTAACGCTCTGCTTGTGCTGTTTGACTGTTCCTTGCTCTTCCCAGTCTGTCCCCACCATCTGTCATTCCCTGTCTTACACTTCATTTGCAAATTACTCGAGCAGGTCTGTTGTCTGTACAGCTCCTAGGAGCTGCAGCCTCTCAGGCTGGAGGCTCTCTGTACAATGGAGATAAACCAAGGATGGGAACACTTCGCCTCCAGTCAGGTGGCTGAGTGGAGTCATTAGCAAACCTACCTCAACTACAAGTAAATGGTGTTTTAGAACTAATGGCATAAACAAACGTATCAGAGATAAACATGTAAGGAACTGATAAAAGGAAAACAAAAGAAAAAATCATCACTGGGCTGGAAGAGAAGAAAATGTTCTGTTTACAAATGTGACAAAATGGGGGATATTGACATCACTTTGGTATATATCATGTAGGTCTTTGGCTGGACCAAAAATGATGAGTACAGGAGATGAGGGAGGGGATTCTGCCCCTCTACTGCATCCAGCATTGGAGATCCCACTGCAAAAAGGACATGGACCCGATGGGGCAGGTCCAGAGGGGGCCACGTGCTCAGAGGAATGGAGCACATCTCCTTCTGTAGCTTGTCAGTGAAAATCCATCTTCATCATCAATTCTTTATGCATATTTTCTTTTTAAATCTAATCTGCTCCTTCTAGTCCTTCCTTCACTAATTGTGTATAAAAGAACAATTGCACTTGATGCATTTATTTTTCTTTTTTTTTTCTTTAATTATTACATAGGATATAGACTTTCCCAACAACAGGAATTGTGCTGAAGTGTAAAGACATCAGTGTAAAAATATATATATATGATATATATATATATCATATTTATATGTATTATGCTTATTTCTTATATATTTATATATATATATAATTTTAGTTCAAAAAAAGGAGTAACTACAGGTAACAGTCTGTTCCTCCTAACTTCAAACAGCAGAACTTCCGCAGACTAAAATGTTGATGTTCATACATTGCATTGAAAGAGTTATAAAAGACTGCAAGTTTCTCATTCTCCCACATCCACTGATTTGATGCCCTCAGAGGAGGCTCAAACGAGCTATAATCTACTGGGTATAATTCCTCTTAATGCTATTATCAGTCTGAAAAGTTGAACTGTGCATTTGATTCTGCAGATCATGGCAGGAAATGGATGGAAAGCATCTGCATAAACAGAGATTATACACTCTTCCTTCCATGCTGCTTCTAGATTGTCACTGGAACCCCCAAGTTCAGCACTGACCTACAAAAAAAATGAAGATGCTTCCCAGTTTGAATAAACTTCAATGGAAAAAAAAAAGTGCTTGAAATATTTTTATACTTGGAGAAGCTGCTTTTTCCCCATGAGAGGTCCCAGTCTTTAGAGGATGCCAGGATCTCAAGCTGCACAGATGCTGAAATACCAAATGAACACCACACAATGGTTTACCTGCCTATTAAAAAATATTTCAATAGCATATTTTAATTTCCAGTATATACCACAATGCTTAATTAGCCTCTAGAACTTTACAGTGTTATAATGCCTCATGACATCAAGAATTTAGCACACATCAGAAAACTGGGCTTGTGCAGGCCAGGAAAGAGGATTTGTGTGGACTTAGTAAGCAGATTCCAGCACCCAAAAAGGCTGAGATGACAGATTCAGGTTCTATACCAGGTACAGAGGGGCAGAAAAAGAAGCAGAGGTTTCCATCTGACTCAGCAGCCACTAGTACCATCCACTTCCAGACAGGACACGGGGAATTTCAGCCTTACAATGATATAATTGTTTTAGTAGGCAGATGGAAGGAACTCCAAGGTGAAAAAGCAAATATTCCTGACCAAACTGCTCTCATGTCATTTTTCAACCAACTGGAAAATTTCCAGTTGGCACAAATTCTGTTTAGAAACAAGAATTGGAAAGTAGACTAATCCTATCTTAGAGCTAAAACTAGCACTGCTCTCCATCAAAATCGTTTTCATTTCCTGATGTGAAAAGTATATCAGGAACAGCATGATATTAAAAAGAGACTGGACTGGGATTATGAAACTGAAGCTGCTGTCCACAGATCCAGAGCAACTGGTGAAAAGTAAGGAGCCCTGTGACTGGCAAGCAGAGTGGTAACAAATGGAGATTTTCTTCTTTTTATGAACGAGTTTTTTACAAATAAGTAGGACACAAAAATACTCAGTATCCCATAGTTTCTTGCCCTATGGCACTGTTTCACACTGGCTCTGTGTCACATTTGCCTTGCAAATGCCCTTGTGCCCATCTAGAATGTTGGAGACAGATGTGTCAAATCAGAAAACGTCCAGAGCTGGAAGGGACCCACAAGGATGATCAAAATCCAACTCCTGGCCCTGCACAGGACACCCCAACAATCCCAGCCCGTGCCTGAGAACGTTTTCCAAACACTCCTTGAGCTCTGTCAGCCTTGGGGCTGGGACCATTCCCTAGGAAGCCCACTCAGTGCCCAGCCACCCCCTGGGGAATCCAACCCAAGCCTCCATCACACAGTGCAGACTCCAGGAGTCTGCCTTTGAGGTCAAGGAGATTTTTTGGTGCAAATAGATTCCTAAATGACAGGAGAAGAAGTGGGATGTCAAATCTGGTGGCAGCAGTCATTCAAAATAAAGGGAAGCCACCTGTTCACTTTGGAGGTTACATCTTGAGAGGGTGCCCAGGACCACTCAGCCTGAAGCATGGACTGTGCCTGCATCCAGCTGCACATCACTGCACTGCAGAAGCAGCATCAGTTGTAGACCCAAAACCAGAATTTACACTTTTGAATTGAAATTGAAAATTGTGTATTTAATCAGTATGGGATATTAGTATTTAATTAAGAAGGGCAAATTATCAGCTAAAAGTAAATACACTCATGCTCAGCATAGTCCAGACTTTCTCCAAGGGATACTCAAACCAGAAACACAACAGAACTGGATTTGCTACATATAAACTTCAAATTTAATAGAAAACCTTAGGGGGCAATAAATCAATGAGGGTACCTTCATATAAGTAAGTGGTCTCAACTGGAAAAGATCAGGTCTAGGTTGAGTACCAGGAAGAAATTCTTCCCTGTGAGGGTGGGGAGGCCCTGGCACAGGCTGCCCACAGAAGCTGTGGCTGCTTCATCCCTGGGAGCGTTCCAGGCCAGGTGGGACAGGGCTTGGAACAACATGGTCTATGGAAGATGTCCCTACCCATGGCATGAGGTGGGACTGGGTAGTCTTTAGGGCCCCTTGTAATCCAAACCAGTCTGTGATTCTGTAATTTTATGATTCTAAAATAGTTATGTAGGTACCAAGCTGCAGCATTATCATCCACACCTCACCTCACACACAAGTGTACACTCCCATTATACCATCATTTCACCACACTTATCCCAACCACTTATTCCCTTATCCAAGACCTTTTCTTTATAGAATTGTTACTGTCCTTTGCTCTGCTTCTATTTCACTATACAATATATAAACTATAAAACTGTATAATAGCTAAAGCTTAAGCAGGAATTTTACACTGAGACAATTACATGAAAAAATATTCTATACTGCTTTTTAGCATGCAGCATGCATTGAGTAAACTCTTGTTTTGTGACTGCTACTGTATGCCAAGTTCCTTCCCCTATCCCAAAAAATATCACCACTTTGGGAGTTAGGATTGCAGGCAGCTTGCTTACATCACTGCAGTTTTTCAACAGTGTCAGTCTAATGATTGTCTACAAATGCATGAAGCAGCTAGCTAAACATCTTCCCTCTTTATTCACTTATTTTAAAAAATCAGGCAAGAAGACATCAGCTCCCAAGCCTCTAAAATTTTAAGTACACCAATAATTTACTTCTGTCTAACATAAGCAGCATATTCATTTCTGCTATGGCCCAGCATTTGGCTTTACTCCCAGCTGTCTTGATTAATAAATTTTTTTTTTAGCTCAACAACTCTCAGATTCTGGTTCAAGGACTGCCTGCAGAAGGCTGGCTGGTCACACAGCCCTGCAGTTCCTCTCATGGAATCAGCTGTTTCTAAAGATAAAGGTACTACTTTTCACACATCAGTGGTTTTCTTCTTAGGCTCTGTAAACAAGGTAGCAACATGAAATCTTTCTAGAGAAGAAAATGTGCATCTGAAAGGTCTAACCAGCCTCACCAGAGACAAACAGCACAACTGCAACAGCAGACTTGGGCTGGAGCACCTCTCCTGCAAGGAAAGGCTGAGAGAGCTGGGGCCATTCATCCTGGAGAAGAAAAGGCTTTAGGAGTTCTGAGGTTTACGGCAGCCTTGGGATACTTACAAAAGATAAGATGGAGAAAGACTCATAAAAAAGATGGAGATAGACTTTACCAGGGCCTGTAATGACAGACAAGGAGCAATGGGTTAAAACTGAAGAGGGCAGGTTAAGATTGGACCGAAGGTAGAAATTCTTCCCTGGAAGTGTTCAAGGCCAGGTTGGATGGGGCTTGGAGGAACCTGGTCTGGTGGAAGGTGTCCCTGCCCACGGAAGGGGTGAACCCAGACAATATCTGAAGGTCCCTTCTAACCCAAACCATTCAGTGAATCCACATTTGTTTTGCTTACAGAAGTATGGTACAGCTGCTAATTATCCACTGCCATTCCCTAGAACAAGAGATTTGCATCACACAACTCTTTAGTCATGTGAATGTCTTTATACAGCTGTGACTTTGATTTAACTCTTTTTGCACTAAATTTCATCCTGTTGTTTAACCAAGGGTTGTTCAGAATTTTGACCCTGCTCTACCAGGACAGTGTCATTCACAATTTTTTTGAGGCTTTTCCCTTTTGACTACTGTCATTATTCTCAACCTGCTTTCAGGAGGGAACACACGAGCTCATCTACTTAAATGGCTTCACCACTTGAGAATGAACTGGTTCTGGTTTAGACAGTCTGTAAACAACTATGCACCCACCTTATGGAAATTATATTTGGAGTGTAGATTACTTATGGAAATTACTTGAACAGTGTGAAAGCTTTAGTCAAAATATCTACACTCCACATCTCCTCTATCCCACTTATCCCATTGCCCTGTCAAACAAGGAAGGCACATTGATTTGACATGACTTGGTCTACACAGCCCAAGTCTAATTTACTTCCAAACTTATTTCCAAAATTCAAGTCCGATAAAAATACCTGTAATTGTCTTTCTCCTCTCCCCTTTTTAAACAGAAATGCTCCTTTTTTTAATCTCTCATCTTCAGCAGTCTCTTTGTAACCTTTGAACTCTTTAATTAAAGAGAATTTCAAATAGTGCAAAATTATTTCAGCTGCATCCTAAAGCATACTTAGGTAGATTTTAACAGCTCTTTGTTGTATCTGTCTTACCCCTGCAATTTTAGCATTTTTTTTCCTGCTCTGGCCACTTCTGGGGTTGTTTTTTCTATTAATTTAGGTAAGTATCTGTGTTATTATACAATGTAAATTAAATCAGTCACATCATAACCCTCCTCACATTATGTACCTTGCTATTAATGGATTTACACATTATTTTCCTCTTTAATTTTTACATCACGAGACTTCCCTTATTCTTACTTAAACCCTCTGATAATGGAAATTTATTTTTTGATTTTGCACACTTGATTTTCACATTGTATATAAATCCTTAAACTGCTCTAAAGCAAAAGGAGTATCTGATCTGGCCCTAACAGTCTCTCATTGTATGTCTCATCTGTCCTTTGCATCAGGATAGATAATCTCCATTATATATTCAAAAGTGCCTCCTTAGCTGCTAATTCCCATGTTCTTTTTTGTCTCTCAGATAATCTTCTTAGGAGACACTATTTACCAGCTCCGTAAGGTCACTGAAAATGATTTTTCAGGAAAATTATTTTCATCTGACTTCTGACTTAATTTCAAAAGCTAACTTGAAAATAATTTTCACCAACAGTACTTGCCATTATTAATTTCTTTAATTGCTAAAATCAAAACTGAAAATGAAATAAAATTACCTACCTCTACTTGCTGAAAAAACTGCACCAGAACAGCCTCGTAATTTGATATGTTTTTTACTGTATCACCTACTGTTTGGATATTTCCAACAATTGAAAGATGACTGTTATTTGTTTCTAGTATCATCTACCACACTGAACAAAAACAAATCAGAGAAAACACAAAATTTCTTCTTTCATTCCAGAAGGATGAAGCAGAAAGGCAGAGGAGGCAGGAATAAAATAAATAAAAAGAAAATGTGTTTGATTTTTTTGGGCAAGGCTTCCAAAATATTTTGTCCTAGGAGTGCCTATTGTAGCCTAGTCTAGTCATGTTCACCATTTAATTCCTGGTGAGACATTTAACAGCAAAAAGTTTTGAGGAAGGAGCTGACAGGAGAGGGGCAGCAGCCCAGAGTACCTGTTCACAAAGGGATTTTGTTACCTGGAGGTGGGATGGAAGCCTGTGAAAGATGCTTTCAGTAAAGCACAAACCTGTCAAGATTAATTTAACTAAGGTTTCAACGATGCTTAACACCTGGCTTGATGAAAGCTGTGTCACAAAATCCTCCTTTTTTTAGACTTTTAATGGGTTTTTCCAGCATCTTGTATCATCTTCTGCCCTTAAATCATTCCGTTGCAGCACAGGAAGTCTAAGTCATCTGTTCTCACCTTGGTCTTCCAATATTACTTTTGTTTTCATGACCTCTCCTTCCATCCCAACTCCCCTGCTGCTGTCACCTCCCCAGACCACAACCTGCCTCAGCCTCCACAGGAGTTTTCCCCACTCCTGGTCTTTCCCAACACAGGCACTTCATCAGTGACTTCCCTCCTCCCAATTCCCAAGCTCCCCTTCCTCATTTCAGCCACATTTTGAATTACCAACTGATTTCCTCCTCCCTCAGCTCAGAACAGTTCCACCTATGACCTGCCCCTCAGAGATATTTGCTTCTCTTAAAAAAAAGTTCTTCTCTGAGTAAGAAAGGCCATTTCTGCTGGTGGGTTGCTTTTTTGGTTTTGTTTTTCTATCAGTAGTAGGAAATAAAACAATAATCCTCCAAACAAAACAAAATATACACCATCTCACCTCCACCACAACCAACATTTGTTTTGTGGTTAAAACAAATTTCCCAGTATAGGTGTAATTATTCAGACAATTCAAAAGTTTTTATTCTTAGTGGTTTAGTTATTGGCTTTCTCTAAAAAAAATGGACAAGCAGCCAAAACTGAATGAACCTTGTCACTGGACAGGAGGATACACAGCAAAGGATGATGAAAGTTGAGGATGGCAATGTTTGAGTAAAATTGGTACAGCAAATAAAACAATCATCTTCTTATCTCCTCCATATATGGAATTTCTTTTATTGAGAGGATCAGCAGGTTTTTTATCACAATTTGTTCATCTGCCTCACACCAGCACATCTGACCTACATGAATAAAATGACAAGTGAGCTTTCAGCAAAGTGGCTTCTCTCTGGCTGTGCAGCAGAAGTCCTGCTGCATGATTCAGCTTTCTGGATGCCTCCATCTTTTAATGGCAAACATACCCCTCACTGCAACAGATGAAGCAGAGATTCTTCTGCAAGTGACAAACTGAGCTGCAGAAATTCCCCTCTACAGCTGCCTGTTGCTACTGCTCGGAGCTCAACAGGGTCATTGGGTTTTTCAGCTCAAGGACTGTGATTTCAACAGGTGGAACTACCTGGTGCTGCAAAACTGGAGACTCTTCCATGCTCCTGATAATTATGATGCCATCCTGTAAGATAAAGTCAGTCTTTCTGCCTGCCAGGATCTAATGCGGATTCTGAAAAGCAGCAAGTTTGAGCAAATTAAACACAAACAACAAACTCAGACTCCCCAACAAAAACAAACCACAGAAATCCCCACCAAAAACCTACCAAAATCAGCTACTAACTCAGCAGAGTTCCTTGTCTCTGGAAAATGCCTAGAGCTCAACAGTATTTGAGATTGAACATCTACAGAACATGATTAATAAAAACCAAGAATTATTAATTACACCAGCTCTGCATGCCAAATCCAGTTTCCTAATCAGAGAACTTACTTCCTGGTTCCTTAGTTTTCCATCTGCAAATGAGAGCACTTGCAACTTTTTACCTATAACATCACTTTGAGCATTTCCAGCAACTCCAGGGGTACAGAAGAGAAGGCACCATGGAGATGCTGCTGCAGCATCCAGCTCTACACGGACCCATCCAGCTGTTTTCCCACCCTCCAAGGACAGTGGGGCTGTTTGCTCCATCACAACTGCTACAACCAAAGGCTTCTCCTTGATTCAGCACCAACAGAAATTCCATGTGGGGACAGTTAAAGGCATCACAAGGACACTGATGTTGTGAGGAGGCAGTCTGGGCTTCCAGGAACAGCCATGGACAAAGCAGAAATCAGCTGGAATCCTAGATGGAAAACACAGGCTGGAGCCAAACTCGATGGCTGCATGTGCTTTTTAGAGGCATTGCCAGTAAGGGAAATAAAGGGGAGAAGTCTCCCCTGAGGGAAATTTAAATTCTGTTGGCCTTCAGAAGGAGAAGGTGCTTATTGAAAATCATATAAATGGTGGAAATCTTCGGGAAAAGCTCATCCACGCAATGCTGGCACCACTATAAATATGTGCATGGAAGACACACAGCCTTCAGCAGCCACTGACTGGAGGCTTTGCTTGGCCAGTTTCTGGCCCTTGGCAAGCCTGTGTGTTAGCCAAGTGTTTGACAAACTGTGGTACAATTTCCTCAGCATCTTTTTGCCAAGGAAGAATTCTCTCTCTGCTCAAGACCACACTGTCACGGTTGTTTGCACTCTAGCATATGATTAGGCAGCATCTTCCAAAGCAAACAGGGTGTTTAGCACTTGAATGATCAAAACTGAGCAGATTATTTAAGGCCTCTGGTAGAATCACCCCTAGAAAATATTAAAGGAAGATCTCTCCAGCCACAAAGTATGTACATTCATCTGTAAGCAAAAAAAAATTCCTATAAATTACTGAAAAATTACTAAAGATAAATAAAAGGTTGGTGCAGACCTCTGCCTCAGAACCTGCAACACTGCTCAGTATCAAATCTTAGTCATGCTAAGCAGCAGCCAACAGCATCAGTAAAATTTAAGACAAAAGAGTGCACATACACAGCACCTTCAAAGGAAAATGAAACTGGATTACTACACATCTGAAAATAATGTGTCCTTGATAATTTATTTTTTTTGAGAAGAAGAGAAAGAACTTGGGTACTTTATCTCTCTAGGTTCTTCTGAGAATTTTAATTTTATTCTAAAATTTTCATGATTTAAGTAATTATTTAATGAAAAATCAGTATCAGACCTGTAGCCATATTACAAGTATGTCAGTCTGTATCTGCACTGATTATTTCTTCAAATCTGCTTAAGAAAATCACCATCTCTTCAGTGCACCTCACACAGGCTGGGCCATTTGTCAGCAGAATTACAAGGTCCACCTTACCTTATTACCTGCCTTGGATTAATTCTGCACCTTCTCCCAACAATTCTAGTTGTTATTTATTTTCATTTGACAAATTACTCATTGCCTAGTTATCCTTATGAAATATCTTCACGTGACTTCCAACAGAAAGGAGGATCAGAGAGAATACAAAGCCCTCTGACTTGCTTTGCTGTTCCCTGTTGGCATTAAAAGGGTGAAGGAGAAGCAGAAGGTTTGCCATATTCAGAGGTGTGTAAACACCTGCAGCTGCCACTGACTTCTGGTCAAACAGCAGCACCTCCTTCTTCTGAGGCAAGGGAAAAGCAAGTACAAATAGGTGAAGATCAGCCTAAAGAGCATATGATGACATTCAGAAGCCTTACCATTCTATCATTTCTTTGGGAACCTCCCTATAGAGTCCAGCTGCCTTCACACAGTGTCAGAAGAACAGAGGCAAAGCCCAGCATGTGACTGGAAGTGGGAAGACCTCAATGTGCAGCAGCACTGGCTGCACAGGCCCCAGCTGTGCTGTCAGAGTCTTGCTGTGCTGACCCTGAAGCCCAGAGCAGGGTCAGTGTCCTGGAAACAGCACCTGGTAAGCTCCTCTCCATGACCTGCTCCAGGTGAACACAGACAGTAAGCAAAGATCAGAAGACATGCACATCTAATTCTCCAGCAGAACTCTTGGATCGTGCAGATTTCACAGACTCAACTTTATTTGCAATTAGAAAGAGCTACCAACTACAGAAAATACCAAGAGAAGTTACAGAGCAGGCCTTTCTAGCCATCAGGGTATTTTTGGCAGTCATGCTGTTGTTTGGTTTCCTCCTTATAGCCCGTCTATGAAGTCTTATGACTGTGCAACAGACTCTTCCCACGGATCAAGCTCACATGGCTGAGGAGAAGGATGTAAAGACAGAAACCCAGAAACTCTCCCAGCAAGTCACGCTTCCTGCCACTGGACAGCTGGCACCATCCAGAGGGGCAGCAACACTTCTCCCCCTTTCTCCAGTTTTCTTCACTTGACTCTGACCTTGGAGCTCTTCAACTTTCAACCTCAGAACATCTTTGTGAATGAGCCACTTAGACAAGTGGAGAATTGAAGTGGAGAGCAAAAACCACAGGCATCTAGTGTGTTTTTGCCTTTAGACCTCAGAAGTTTAGACTGTTAAACCTCTCAAAGGCAACTGCAGGACAGTGACTGAACCTCCAACCTATGCATCTCAAACAACTCCCATTAGCAGGGTGCTCACTGGAGCATCTGAACTGAGTAATGAGTTTAGGGATTGACAGAGATCCTGCTCCAATGGGGATTAATCCTCCAAAGCAACAGTCCAAACAGTGAAACTATTTCTACTATTTCCCTTTGCCGCCTGGCTCATGTACACACTTAGTTTTTCCCCTGTGTTAAGATATCCACATTACATTACTGACTTCAGGATGTGATCCATCTGGATCATTAGTATTTCTTCTCTCTTACAGCAGTGCCAAGTTGCCCCAATCCTACCTGAGTGGAATGGTCTGTGTGAACAAAAATGAGGAGAGAATATGTAGAATTAATCATATAAAAACACAATGTTTACAGTAAGAAATACAAGTTTAAATTCTCTTCCACTGTTTCAGTGATGTCTGGAATTCCCCTATTAGAAATAAACAAGATATTAATTAACTAACAGCTTATGTAACAAAGATTGTTACATGAAATTATCATCTAGAGGCACTGAAAGAATCTAAATTATCCAGGTGAATGTCAAAGCAGAACTGCACTTCGTGATTTCTCCGGTTGCCTTCTCAACTCTTCTAGTTCCTGATCTACAGTCAGTAGCATGTTGATTAGCCTGACCCAATTTTTGGATTAGAAAAGACAACTCAAAGCAGCAGCTGATCAGAAGTGAAGGGCTTGTTGGATGGGTTCATGGGTGCCAAACCCATGGTGTCAGTGCTGGGGGCCAGCTGCCACTGCCAAGGCACCCATACAAGCCTCAGTTCTTTGAAAGGATGAGCAGCTCCAAATGCAGCAACTAAAAAGCTTTGCCTTCAGTACTAAATAACTTCTCCCCTGTTCCAGAGGCCAAATGGAAACAGAGTGTTTCCAAGCCTGACTGCCAGATGCTAAGAGCATAATGCCTACAGAATAATGTCTCCTCCAGAGGCAGAAAAGCAGCAATAAGCTGGAGAGCTTCTTCTGCTCCAAGTCCTGTCCCCAAAAGCAGCTTTGTATAAAAATTCCCCAGTTCTGAGGGACTGATGCCCTTGAGAAGCAGCAATTTCCAGGAGTCCCCATTGCCACCTGCTGTGGGAACTGCTGCTCCAGAGCCCCAACACACCAAGCTCTGCTACTGCAGTCCTGGCAGGCTCCTCACACCCTCAGCCTGCAGCTGTGGCCAACAGGCTGCAAAGTGCAGAGCAACAGCTCCGTAGTGCCAGCATCCTCCTCCCAAGCCTCAAGGGAGAACAATGGCTCAGTAACAGCAGCATCCTTCTCCCAAGCCTCAAGGGAGAACAATGGCTCAGTAACAGCAGCATCCTTCTCCCAAGCCTCATGTCAGTTCTAAATCTAAACAAAAATAAAAGTCAGATATGCTGTAAGCATATCCTAAACCCTGAACACAACCCTTGCTGACACCAGAGAACTATCCTACAGGACTAACAGCTCATCTTAGCAAATCTCACCAAGCACCACACGTATTCTAATACCTTCAATATCAGTTCTACCATTGAGGGAACGTTCCCTTCACACAGCAAGGAGGTTCCCTGCAATAAAACTTTCTATCAGAGAAGGGACAATAGCCTGGACTTTGGCTGTCAATGCTACCTGTGCCTTCAGGCTGACCCACAAAGGGCTGGGCAGAGGGGTTCTCACAGGGTAGGTGGAGAAGACAGGAATTCAGCGCTTGCTTTTGCTCTTCAACTTCCACACCCATCTCTTCTCAGCAACAGCCTCCTTCCTTTTTAACCCCAAATCTGTTCCCCATCCTATCAAAGTCAACATAAACTTTTGTATGCTGTGACCATAATGTCACCAAAAAAACGACTTTGAAGTGAACTCTTTTGCATACAAAAAAAAAAAACAACAAAAAAAACCCCCCATACAGAGGGGAAAAAAAAAATTCTCCTGGAAGTGAGCAAAAAGCAGTACGTATCTCCAGCTTTAACTTAGCAGCAGCAGTGAAACTTTCACAAAGAGGATGCCCACACTGCAGTCTGCTGCTTGGGGAGCCCAGGGATGAGCCCAGAGCTGGTCACAGCCTCCACAGCAGAGTTTGGGGACAGCCCAGTGGAAAGGAGCCTGCAGTGAGCTCTGGGTCACGGAGCTGCTCACAGCCTCCAACCCAGGCAACTTCCAGGCAGAGTTTGCGTTTCTAAGCTGCAGTGCAGTCTGCAGTGCAGTCCCCACTCTAAATATACCAAAGTCTTTGCAATCAACATTTTAATTCAAAGATAAGGGGGAAAGAAAGCAAAACAGGGCAGTTTTAACTAAAGCAAACAAGGTACAGAAAGTCCAAGTAACAAAAAAGGGTTACAATTCCTGTAATGTCTCTGTAACCCTTTTGTTCTCTTATCTCATATTCCTGGCCCAGCATAGATGCTGCAGCTTAAATCAGGCTAATCTAAGTCTAAACCAAGTCAATGGAATGCTTGCTGCTGATTTATGTTAGTCAAAATTTTGCTTTTGCATTGCTACTGACATATGAGTAACATGAGGATACAAGAAGCTCACTACAACTTTAATTTCTTGCATGGTCTTACATCAAACATGGAGCAGACACTAAAAGACCCAAGTACAAGATCATACCAATGCAGGTGTAAATCCTACATGTTAAAACAAAATGCTCTCAAGTAAAAAAAAAAAGAGGGGAAAAAAAAGAAAAGAAAATATGAATAAGCAGATAAACATTTTACTATTTCAAAATAACACAAGAAACATGTCCCAATGCTGGCAAGACTCCTCACCTGAATCATTCCTCTGAATTACTCACTTTTTCATCTCTAAATTCACTATTAAACTGTTAGAAAAAAGCTTCTTAAATTAAGAAAAATCTCTTGGTGCCAACACCAAAGATTTGTATAAAGTATAAATTATCTCACACTGTAACAAACTAATAGGGAAATAAAAATCATCAGAGCCTCTTGCAAATCCAAGTAGTTTTATTTCCAGTGGCTTCAATGTTTGACTCAGAACCAAACAGAACAGAGGTTCAAAATTTGACCTCCAATTTGTAAATCCTTTTTACCCTGTTCCAGTCTTTCAATACTAAGAACCATCAGATTAGAAACTAATTTTGTCTGTACCTTTGTCCTTTATGAACTGCTGCATATCACTGTATTACATCTCTGAGCTCTTTCAGATGATCTGTGAAAAGCATACTTAGAATTCCTCTTTCAAACTTAATTTGCAGCGATTTTCTTGCAGTAATATGCAAATAAATGAAAGAGATAATTGATTTCAACAGTAAGCAATTACATACAATGACTTTTCTACAGCAGTTGTCTAATTAAGAGACTATGAGTGCTGCATATCAAGCCTTAGATTTAAGCATTGTTTTTAAGGTGTGCATATGATATGCAAGATGCATAACTTTTTGTGTTCTGTTACACTGCAGATGCACAAAGATACTTACTACAAACTTTTAACCCTTCACAAAAAAATTATGCTTGCATATTTGATTTGAATGTGAAGGAAAGTAACTGTTCAACTGAGTAACGATATCTGAAGGTTATCAACATCAATAAATAACATTTATGGCAAGGCTGATTTAAAAAGTGACACTGGACTAAAAATAACTTGACAAAATTAACAATGAAAGATTTTTAATGAATATGAAACATGCATATGCACAGATGTCAGTTATATAACCCATTTCTTACATCATTAAAGAGTAAACACCAGGCTATTCTTTCAGCTTATCAAAACACAGTAAAAAGCAGGCACATTTCCTTTCCCATATTTCTCTCCCCTAATTAACAGATTTTTTTCACTGCGTGTCTTTTACCACCGCAGCAGAATCTCATCTGCCCCCTTATTGTCAATTGCTACATACAAATGCCTACTGCTCCCAAAGGCTTTTCTAAGAAGCAACAAAAGGATTGCAGGCGCATACCTTAACCTCTTGGCTGGCAAAAACCTCCACATCAACCCCACAGGCAACCAGAGTGGAAACATCACAGTCCATGCTACGGGCTGGCATCCCCCGCCTTTGTACACAGAGTTAGGCAAGCTCAGAGTCACAAACGGTGGAAGGAAACAACAAAAGAATAATAAAAAAAAAAATCTTCAGTACTGCAATTGAACAGTCCAAGATTCAGTTTCAGCGCTGGCAATGCCTGCAAGCCTCCCAGACGAGCTCTGTGCACTCAAAGTGAGTTGCTGGTTGCCTGTCCCCCGTACACCCACCAACTGAGCAGGCACAGCATAGTAACAGCGCTATTCCATCTCTCATGGCAATGACATCACCACAAAGACTGACATAAGCTAAATCTATTTTTTCAACCCTTTTATCTCTAGGCAGCACAGTGGATCAAATTGAACATGATTATGTGCTAAATCTGAACTCGGACTAAATCAATTCAAGCAGCGTTCACTGTCAACTGAGTCATAGCTGTTGTTTCAGCTGAGTGCTTATGGTGGCAAAAAAAAAAAAAAAAAAAAAAAAAAAAAAAACTCGCCAGACCCTAAAACCCCCNNGTGGTGTTGGTGAAAAAAAAAAAAAAAAAAAAAAAAAAAAGGAAAGAGATCGCCTGACACTGAAAGCTCCACTCTGAGAGTAAATTAACCCATCATTTCAAGCCACTAAGCCCAAGGTAACATTCGTTACTTTATTATACTTTAAAATCTACAGCAGAGCACTAATAGAAAACACCTCAAATCAACAAAATCTCACACTCTGCTTTTAACAGCTCTAAGTCCTCTTTTTTAATGAAGCACACCCTATAACCCCACACATGGGATTAGGGAACAGCTCGTCCTGTCACCAGCAGTGATCAACATGCTGCAAATGTGAGGCCAGAGCTTCGCATCCACGTTGCACCGTGACTCACCCCCAGGAAGATCAGAGGCATGTCTGTGTGTGATTTGGAAGTCAATAGCCCTTCAAAGAACAGAACATGAAAATTTCCTTGAAATTAGGACTTCACACCAGGCAACCTTTACACCAGCCATCCTAAGGGTTAACCCTTCACAAATACAACTGTGTTCAACAAAAGAAACAAGTAGAAGTGAAGATGCTTTACACCTGCTGACTCAGTGATCTGTTTATTCTTTGCAAGTTTTATCATTTTTTAATGATAGAAATAAAATATCTACATGTCTGGAACTTCTAAAGTCATCTTTATCCAAGACTGGCACTATTATTTCTCCCCTCTACCATTTCATTCTTGTGATCCAGAAATTGCTATTAATTGTTGCAGGCTTAGAATTGGCATTTATGGATATGTCAGATCAATAAGGAGAATTAAATATTTAACTACTGGTATGAACCTAGGAGCAGCTCATGGCTCAGTGTAAGAGACTGCTCTGCTTACCCACACTTCACTCACAGATAAACTCCTAATTATACTAACACCAGGTGTTAGGAGGAAATTCTTTACTAAGAGGGCTCTGACATTAGATGCTGAGAGAGATAAGCCAGTATCTCTTATCAGAGCATTCCTTTCCAAGCTCTATTAAATAATTTTCTGACTTTTCAACTTGCATTTTTAGGCAACCTCCCCAGCAGTAAGGACAAACTAAGATCCAGCCAGGACAAAAACATATCCCAGCACTAAATATTTTACAAACCCAGACCATACAGACCAACAGAAATGGATAGGGCAGCAGAAGGCCGAAGATAACTCAATATTGTGTGTCATGATTATCAATTGCTTTGTGCACTGGTCACTTCATCACTGTCAAAATTTTTCATAAACCACAGGAAACCATTTTTTGGAAACAATTTGAAGTTAATATTTGAGTGTTTACAGGACCTTTTATTCGTGTATTTGAATATAATATATATGTGGTAACAGAGAAAAAAAGCCATAAAGGCCTGATTGAAGTTGTAGGCAGCAATGGAAAAAGCACGGCATCTGAAAAGTGAGAAACCAGTTAAGTGCTATCAAAGAGATGGAAGGAAACACTGAAAGCAAAGATGAGCCTTGTGTCTGAGTCTCATGAAAGTTTTAACAGTGATAGACCAACAGGATGAAAACAAAACAAGTGTTTGGAGAAGGAAAAGATGAAGAATCAGATGATGATGGTCTCTGAGGTCCATAAAGGCATCCAGAGTGAGGGTGATGCCTGGCCAAAGTGTGGTTTCACAGCAGCAATGGAAAAAACAGCTTACATTACAGAGCTACACTGGATAGTTCTGAATTAATTTTTTCCTTTCTTCTTCTTTAAAAATTATCACCTATCAATTTCAATAGCCTTAATCTTCTTATGAAAGCTGACACCTGATATGCAAACTGACCTGTTCCACTTCATGATTATTCCTGCACTTCCACTGTTCATCTCCTTTCAAAAGAGAATCACTGCAATTTTTCCACTCCATCTGAATAAGGAAACCTTACTGAGATCACAATTACTTTCATTTATTGCTTCTTCCTGCTTATTCCAAAGTATAACCCAATTTTCCCCCTTAGAAAACCACTCTAGCTCACTAGAGTATTTTAGTGAGCTCTTTACAAAGATAACCTAGTTGGTTTTGCCTCCTGAAAACAAAGATTACCTAACAGAAGAACTCTACAAAGCTTTTGAGTACTCCAACTAATATCTTTCAAATATGTGTCATATTCTGTTTGTTACTGCTCACTTCTCATTTGAAATCAAGACATATTCCTATGTAAACAGTTTTTTTCAGAGCACTCCACGATTCCTTATAGTCTCACCTAATGTTAATGAAAAATTTATTATTGAATGTTTTAAATTGGTTAATATTGACTTATTTCTCCAGTTCAGGAGACTTGATTTTCATTCAAATTTAAACAAAAAACATTTCCATTTATTTCAAAATATTTTTTTTAACTCTGTCTCTAAATGGTCTTGCTAAATTCAGTTCACCAAACTCTCAAGAAAAAAATGAAGCCATATTTCATGCATATTTTAAAGTATTATATTTAATAAATAAAAATTGATACAGACAGACTTGCACTTCAGCATCACACTGATACTCATTCAGTAGGTTCTCCAGATTACAAACTGGGACCAGTATGTAACTCTACTGCCATCTCTCACCAATTTTATATGGGGTTTAAGACCACAGCCATAAATTCTGAGAGCAGAATGGGGAGAGTTTTGAACAGTTATTCAGAAGCTTCTTAATTTGTTCCATTGTTTGTCCATAGTAAGAGTTGTGCATGGAACTTAAGGGGCACTGCTCACTTCTTGTGAATATCTCAGGGGGCTGAATTTAGGAGCAGTTGAGGCTCATTTGTGAAATCAGGCTGAGCATGGAAACATCAAGTTTTCACAGTTACATTCAGACAGGTTCTAGAAGTCAGAGCAATATTCCAGGTTATTGTTCCTTCACAAGCACCACAGTAAGCCCACAGCAACACTAGACTCTGATGATTAACACTTGATGATCAGGTCTTAAATTTTCATCAGCTTTTACATTTCCATTTCCTCAGCCAGAAGGAA
Organism: Polioptila caerulea; assembly: GCA_013397295.1. Lineage (NCBI taxonomy): Eukaryota > Metazoa > Chordata > Aves > Passeriformes > Certhiidae > Polioptila > Polioptila caerulea. The sequence goes on from VYXF01013034.1 coordinate 47,788, forward strand.
AATAAAAGCCATGTCCTTCCAGCCAGGAATCTGGCATTCCAGTTTCTGGGACAACACAGCCTTCACTCCTGTGTGTGGAGTTGCTCTCCTTCTGTAGCTCCAGCTATAGTCTCAGCTTAACACATATGAGCAGCACCACAGATTTAAGATTTTCAAACTCAACTCTCAAGTCATTAAAACAACTGCTGCAAAATCTTGACCCTCCTTTTGCAAGCAAACTACTCCAGATTTAGCCTTAGGGAAACTTCACTGGCTTTGGGCCTCACAGTAACATCAGCCTCGTGGTAACCAAAATCAGCAGCTAAATTCAGATCCTGACTTTTTTGCTCTCCAGATGAAGCTTGTGTTTGTTATCACTGGTACTGGAGGGGTTATTTCTGTAGCAGCTCTGCTTGCAGGTGCAAACCTTACTAAGTCAATGTACAAATCCAGAAAAATAAAAAGGAGGCCTCCATCAATGACCCTTTGAGGGCTGACTGGAACACTGGAAATGGATTCACATTATGGCTGATTGAAGTGCTTTTAATGATGTGCATCTCTATTGATCTCCTGCAGCCTACTACACAAGTAAACAGCATTTAAACCATGCTCCTATCTATCAGCAGGAACATACTTTTACAAATATAATCTCATTTTTAATGGAATTATAAATGATAAATACTTTCAAAACCACATAAAAATTTAGAAATGTAAGAGACAGCCCCGAAAAAAACAATCCAGGAAAAGAAGACAGTTCTTCCAATACCTTTGTCTGCAGCAGAAGACAAGAAAGGCCAACCACAAACTTTCTTCAGGAGCAAAGTTTTCTCCTTCAAAGAGGTGTTTCACAAAGACATAAAGAAAGTAGAACACCAAAGACTGGACAGGGTTCAGCTCAGTCATAGAAAGAATTTTTTTTTTTTTCTCATGACAGTGAGCATTGGCTTGTGCTAAGGTCAATTACCTGCAGAAGAATGGAAGCACCAGACAAATCCAGCCAGAGGAACACTCTAGCAAAAAGAATGGCCAAACTGCTTGGAAATATATATTTTAAATAGAACATTTAACTATCAATTGCAGCAAAAAAGGAACACTGAATGTCCAACAGCTACAAACCCACTGATTTTCTCACAATGAGTCTGACCCCCAAGCTAAAGTTTCTACAAATCCCAAATTGACATCAATTGTGGAAAAAAACCTACTCCAATTCACCCCTTTTCATAATGAATACTCATTCCTCTGAAGATTTTTAAAGACAAAGAATCTTGAAAAGACAAGAAAAGTTTAATTAAACATAGAATAATCTTAAATCTGTAAGTTCCTCATAAATGCAGAGACTTTTGATCTTAGAAAATGCCTTGGCTGGCTTTGCTTTTAGGAAGGATAACTTTTCTGTATTTTAAGTGATGTTTTGCTTTTCTGTGGGCAATAATTTTCTGTTAGTCACGCTTCTAGATCTCGGAATCTGAGGGTATCCAAGCAAATCAAACAAATTATCAGTATTATGAAGGATTTCTCCCTTTTTATTAAAGATAAGACCAAACAACCTAAAGGCCTGCACGTGATGGGAGAATACTTCAGTGACTGCATAAACAACTGTGTCAGTCAGGCAGCATCACTCTGCTGCCTCATTTAGCTACACACAAGCTGCAACTGTGAGTCAGAGCTGCTCAATTATTTTAACGTGGCTGTACCATTCATAGTCCTTCGCTTCCAAGTCAATTCAGGGAGGTGTGAGGGGGTGGAAATCTGTGCGTGTGTCTTCTGTCAACTCAGAATGGTTACAAATCCTTTTCTGTGCCAGATCCACGCAGGAAAACAACTGTTATGGTCCCAAATTGCAAACCTCTCTCTCTGGTAAAATGAACTGCTTCAGTTCAGGAGTCAGGACATCCTTGATTCATTTGGTGAACCCATGACCACCTACAGAATACATAACACACACATGAATCCCTGGCAACAAAAGAAGATTATAACCCTGCAGTATAAGCTGAATTTATTTGCAGCCTAGCTACACAGGATCATTGATAAATTGCACAGGCTTCAATTTAAGAGAACTAAACACAGATCCCCACATGCTGGTATACACATTGCCAGTATAAGCAACAGATTTGGGAATTAATTTTATGGCCCAGCATGGACAGCTAATGCAATGGGAGATGTCTAAGGGAATCCAAGACACACTTATAGGCTTGACAGACATGATACAGGACCTCTGGAAGATCCCCCTCCCCTGAACCATCAGCCAGAGTCCCCAAGAGGTTATTTAAGATATTTAAATTAGCACTTGTGATTTGGGCAGCTGTTCAACATGCTCCCTGTTCCATGCACTCCGTGGACTATTAGAGTGGGATTTTGCTGATCAATCACTTGCTGTGTAGTTTAGGATGGGCTGAACGTCTCTCCAGCTCACAACTGCTAATGAGATTTCCAGCAGTACAATAGAAACATAAGCATCTAGCACATATGTACATGTGTATAAACTGATGCTGTAATTTAAGTGCTAATCTTCAACTGAATCCTAACATAAAGTCATCACTGTACCTTGATTTCTCCAGCAGTAAGACAGGGATGGTGATACCTGCTCTGTGAATGTATCCAGTATTAATGAGCACATGTAAAACAGATTTCTATGCTGTCTTTAATTTTACAGAAGTGATAATGACTGGAGACTACAAAACAGGTGAAATCCATACATATGTTTATTCTTGCAGCACTTGAAAATTAAAACTAGGTCCTCTAAGGATTCTGTATGAGATTCACACACACAGAGGATGCCAGGCCAGTGCTCTGACAGCTGCAGGAAACTGAAATCCCAAGCACCTCCCTCAGTTCCCAGTGGGAAGATGGAGGTGCTCAGGGGCTGTCACAGGAATAAGACACTGAAAAATGGATTCAATTCTTCACAAGAACCACCTTTGTGACCTTGGATGAAGAGCATGCAGGAACACACATCCAGAATGGCTCAGAGCTTTTGTGTTTTATTTAGATTTTAAGTGTAAGCTGGGCAGGACAAGGACTCTCCATTACTATTTGTTATTTAATGGATGATGCCAGTTGGAATAGGTCTGTAATACTCCTGCCTACAACTGTGATTTGCAGCTATCCACAAGCTCTGTTAACAGCTTCAAAATGTATTTTTAAATCATTTCCATTTACCCTCACTCGTCTCAGACTAGCAAGGGTATTTAACATGCCTGTATGTTTTCCTTGTCATTTCAGACGCTTCATCACAGCAAAATGCCCTTGAAAGAAGAGCCTGGAATACCAATGCTCACTGCTGTGAGAGAGACCAACCTTATCTCTCAACTGCAGCTCTGCACAGGACACGCAGGTGAGAGATTTAATGGCTGTGCTGAGAGAAAACAGCGTTTACTGCCAAGCCAGCAAAAGCAGCCCAGTTCAAAGGGAAAAAAAGAAAAGAAAAAAAAAAAGTCCACTGTCAAACAGCGTGCAGTCAGACAGCAAATAATGAAGGAATGAATAATAGATTTCTTAGGTATTTGCTATTTTATCCTCATATTATAGGGTGGGATTTATTTTGCTGCAACACTTTAAAACAAATAGTCTCTTCTGTTAATCCCCAGATTAAACTGCAGACAAAACAAAGGTGCTGATACTTAAAATTTGCCATATACTTCTTGTCTTCATTACAGATGACACTGCTGTCTATTTTGATAAATCCCTCGCTATCTTTTTTTTTTTAATGTTCAAAAGACAGATAGAGATTAGATACAATGAGGCCTAAAAGTCAGGTATGAAGATTCTAATGGCTCTAAATAAGAATACTGTTAAGGAAGTTTTTTTCCCCTAGAGCATGAACATGATGACCAGGAAAAAAAAGAAAAAGAAAGAAATCTGAGCAATTCTAAGATATTAGTGCACTTGTAATGTATTTATAAAATGGATTTATCCTGGTTTCTCCTTACAAGACTGATTTCATGATTTCACAAACAGAAGAAAGAGACCACAATGGGCCATTTAAGAGCCTGTATCTTATTTGAAGACAGAACAGATTTAGTTTCCCTCTTTCCCTCTCCCTAAAACCCACAAGTATTTTCCTAACTAGAACTCAAGAAACAGTCTTCCATTGGCCCAGCCCAGGAAGGGACCAGAACCAGTTCTATTCCTATGTTTTGAACTCGCAGTTTATTCAGCATCTCCATACTTCATAGGAAGTGGGATACAGCTCTAAAGAGATATCAACAAAAATAAAATAATGAAAGAATTGAAGCAGAACTAGTTCCTATACAGGCATTTTATATATGAATATATAAACCACTATTTATATAGTGTGGTTTCAGAAGGTGAGCATTTAAAACAGTTCCAAACCATTTAGTTATTCTATATGTTGGCCCATTCTCTAATGAAAGAGCTTGACACTGCATTGTCAATATTAAATTGACAGTAATTAAATAGCAAATACATTAAAGTACAAGTGAATGACAGAAAATTGATCTTATTTCAAAGCAACTGATCTATATTTAAACAGTCAGCTTCCTTCTGAAAGCTTCAAAGAACAAACTCAAATGCACGATATTCCCCAAACCAAAGTAGTGGAACATTTCTATACAAAAATTCCAACTCATTCTTCTTTTGATAGGAAAGTAGAAAAGGAAAAAAGCTTTAGGAAAGCCAAAGGCAGAAGGGGGGCAACTCAATTATTGGGTCCAATTAACCTACAGCAAGTTCAGCTTTAGAATAGTGGTTATTTGTAGGTTGTTTGGTTGGTTATGGGATTTTTTTTCATTTTACTTTAAGTAGTTCAGTTTAATCAGAAGCCCCTGTCAAAACTGGAGAAATCAGAAATAACTGTTTCTATGAATTTCTGGAAGTTTCTTGTTTTCTTGGAAACAAGACTTTCTTATCCTCTACTTTTTTATTCTTTTATAGCTTCTCATAATCTTCTGGTTGCTTCACACCTAAGAAAACCCAGCTTATAAACTTGTTTAGCTTTGGGAATATGCTGGTTAATTTTCTGTAGGTTTCACATTAAGTGGCTACATACATTTGGGACCTAGAACTGATTCCTAAACCACACCTGCAGTTACTTCAGGTAAATTAGTCTGCCAGGAATACTCCAAGCTTAGTTTTGAGACCCAGTAGCAAGCAACAGTCCACATCTCTGCTGGTATTGTTGGCCATGTTTAAGATCTTTTAGTTGCCTCCACTCCCAGCCACACTTTAACAATCAATGATACTTTCTAGAGCCTGATTGACTTTTTTTTTTTTTCAAAAACAGTATTAAAACATTCCAATTTCAAAGGTCAAAAACCCATATAACCACTGGATCTCAGAAATTGTGAAGTAAAACTTTTATGAAGCCATAATTTCAGTCCCACAGCACCTGCCTTTGCCTTGTGCATGTCCAGACACAGCTGCACACTCAATAATCTGCTGTGAGTTGTTCCCTGCAGCCCAGTCCATCTATCACTTTGTCCAAGGTAGATTTAAACATCCAAATGAGGGGAGTCTTTAACAAAAATGGCAGCTAAAATTATCTGTTAGTACATGATGACTTTATCTGCTACTCAGCTCTGCATTCCTAATCATGACCACTTGTGCCCCAGTTAATTCCACTCTTGAGTTTTTCTCATAACCTTATCACAGCTGCCTTCACCTCATCACCAAGTACTGCATATTTAGTTATGTTTGTACTTCTTCAAAAGTAAGCTCATAAAATTATCTGAGAATATTCATTGGTGATTTAACTTTAATTTTCTAATTATTTCTGCAGTCTGTTAACACAATTTCATGGTAATATTCTATTCTGGTTACACGAATCAATTCATGGAAGTTATGGATACAACTCCAATTAAAAGCTTATCACATAGCTATAGACCACTTAATTTTCTCTTTAGTCACTTAAATTACAACAATGCAAATAAGCTATGAATGGAGAATGCCAGCACTGAAGCACTCAAAAATTTCAACCATTAAGAGTTAATCCAATAGCTTCCTTTTTTATACAGTGCACAGCATCTCAGTTAAGGGTAAAAAGTGTCTGACTAAATAACTCTAGTCTTCTCCACCCTGTGGCCTTTGATGTGAGGTGTTCCATACTAATGTTTACCATAAAATATGAATTTGTTTCAACACTTTATTTTTCCTTGCAGCAAGCAGAGCTTACTGTAGAAAGCTGATTGGTTCCAGATTGTTGAAAAGATGAGAAAGATTTAAGTATTAATTTGCAATTTATTATGAGTTTTTTAAGTAGTATCTATGCATTTTAGTCATAAACTGAGATTTTACAGTCAGAACTTCATATTCATCCTTCAACTTGAGATGGACAAGCAAAATCCTACTTCAGTTCACTTGAGATCCCACCAATTACATTACAATATCCTCAGGCCACAGAGATAAATTTAGGCTCAGATATTCCAACACATAGCAAGAGGCACCTTGGCTGTACCACCTGCTCTCTCAAAGGATCACTTGGAACTGCTTTGTTTCATTCCATGGCCCTGGTCTCATCGACCTGAACAAGAAGAAATCCATGCTCCAAAATGTAACACAGGAAGGTCACAACTCTTTAAATTAGCACTGAAAAGAGTGCTAAAGGGAGTTATCCAGATGATATCCAGTGATAGCAAGCCCTTCTCATGGCAAGGATAGGCCCTGCAGCTGATGGAGTAATTCAGACTAGGAACCAATCTCAGTGTGTCTCAAGCATGTTTGTGTTTCTGTGACACATGAAGGCAACTGAAGACAGTCAGGGACCAGGAAACATTCCTTGAAGATAACTGAATTACAGCTTGAACAAAGATTAGTGTCTTATCTCTTGGACAGAGCAACTGAAAGAGTTTCTATTTCCTGTTCTGTCAATGTCCTTGTAAATCTTAAAATGTTACAGCAATGCCTGGTTGCCATTTACAAAATATTTTACATACACCAACAAGGAGGCCAAATTTCTGAAGGGACATGGACCAGGCCATATACAGTGATCAGATTTTATAAAGAATCCATTTCCCAATAAAACAATTCCCATATCAAGTTGTTCTGTATGTTCGACTGTACTAAGAGAAGCCCACTGAAGCCTTCATGGCATCACATTCACTGCAGTGATGGACAGAATACATAAAATTTGCACAGAAAGAGCCCCTTGCTAAGCACCAGCAGACTCCCATCAGTCTGCCAAGGCTACAAGCCAAGGGAGCACAGTGATCATGGAGCAGGGGCCCAACCCCCCTGCAGGGGCTCAAACTGAGCCCACCCTGGCAGCAACACAAGCCCACAGGGACTGAAACCACACTCACAGATAAAGACAAATATTCTGGTATCCATAAAGACAGCCCCAATTTGCTGCCTTGTTTCTGTAAAGGTACAAAGGAAAGGTGGGTGACAGACAGACAGGTTTCTATATTAACATCCACTTACACATAGAGTTAGCTGCAAAGCTGTGAAATAAATGTTCAAAAGCTGCTAAATACCACAGGATCATAGGAGGGACCTTTAAAGGTCATGTAGCCCAACCCCCCTGCAATGAGCAATCTGTCGAATCTGACCTTGGCTATTTCCAGGGATGGGGCATTTTGAAAGTACATAGATTACAGGAGCTTTTCTGGAAGACAGAGCAGTTACCAAGTACAAAATCCTGCCACAGACGATCCTCAAGGCACTGCTAGGATTATTTAAACATCAATTTAAGTCTAAAAAAAATTATTTAAATTTTAATGGCCCACATCTTTGACTTTTCCCCTAATGCCTTTGAGCCATTCCCAGTAACAAAAACTGCTGTATTTCAATTTGCTAATTAAATTCTTTCATTTATCAAGATAAACACAAAATAATTATTTTTTGCTGGATTATTTACTACTATACAAATCTCTGAAATAAAACATTTATGCAAGCTTAATGCTCAAAACCAACAGCAGTTCCTCTGTCCCTAAAATGTAAGCAGAATTACAGGTTAAGAAGCATTTTAGAAGTATTTCTAGAGGAAAAGGTGATGAAAGGAATATTTTTTCAAAGTAAAATTTTAAAAGGCAGAAAAAGAACCCAGAGGTATTTTTACTATTGTTTAAAAGTCATTATTCTCAAACAGTGATTGTATAATCCACAGGACAGCTGCATGCTGCAACCAACAGAATATTTTTTTTTAATATGCAGTAATTTTCTATTCATAATTCTTTATATGTAATAATGATGGAGAATTCAGTTGTACAGAATTTGCTTTGTCTGGAATTGAAGTATTACTTCCTTTGGTGAGTGGGAAGCCAGAGTCACTGGTATTTACAACATGAATTTGTTAAGTAACAGAACACTGCAGAACTTAGATAAATAAAAGTGACCTGAAGTCCATGCAGTTTTAAATTCAAAGGAAAGAACAAACAGATCCCAGACAGAGATTTCAGTCTTCAAAATGGCTGATAACAGAGAAGCAAACCCAAGCTTCTTTCTTTCCACTATCTCAGACCTCCATTTATCAAAGTACAGAATCTGCTGCAATCTGGAAAGCCACTCAAAGTGGCTGAACTAGAAAAAGAGACTCCTGTGTTCCGTCTACATCCTGTTTTTGCAGAATAAAGTTTTCTAACTATTTAACCTTGTCTCTTAAATTACTTTTGAGACCTCATTATTTGAGTGCTTTCTTGGTTTAGTGCATTGTTTACAATTCTAATAAAAAACAGCTGAAACTTTCCCCTCAAATAAAAAGCAGGGGGTTAGGATGACCTTAAATTTCATCAATCCAGGGTTAGGTGTCACCAACTCATAAAACCCCATGACTGGACAAACATAAATACAGCTTTCTTAAATACAGGCAGAAATGTGGTAGGCAAGCACAAGCCTGCATAAATTCAATAGATGTTTGGAAGGTATTTTGAAAGAGATCATTGCAATCCATATACCTGAATGCTAAAATAAAGCAGCAAAAGTTTAAAGGTGGACTCTTTTGGAAGAGAATCTTTAAAAGATTTTTGTCTATTATGGTTTATTTCAGATAAATGAACGGGGGATCACATAAAATAAATAATTTCAAGCAGAAAATTGCTAAAGCAGAGAAGTCAGGATTGGTGCAGAACAAAGTGCAGAAGAGGAGAACACTCCCTCCAGTGCCAGCAGCGGAAGTCCCAATCCGTGGGAAGGCTGTGAATGTCTCCTATTGAATTGTATTATTAGCAGCAATTTTATCTGACATTTTCATGACAACCCACGTGTGACCCACAACTCCTGCAGCAGGTCAGCACTCACAAATCTGCCGACGGCTCGAAGACTTCAAAGCATGAAAGATCGAGATGGGACCAAAAGCTGACCAGGACCAACAACCCAGGTAAGGTAACATAATTACCATTTGGAAAAAGCCACTGCATTCCCAGGTTTCAGCAGCAGAATCCTTCCAGGTAAAGAAAGAGAAGGAATTATGTCACTTCACAACACCTCAGCCCAATTTAAAGAGAGAGAGAAAAGATGACGGTGGCATAGGAAGTGAATGACTCCTGTCATTGAAGAACAAGCACCAAGATGTCTGTGAATGTTAACAGGACAGGATGATTGGCACTGCTGTGGGAAAGAAAAAAGGAGTGATTTGAGGGATTTTTAAGTGTGGGAGGGAATAAATGCAGAGCAAAGAAGGCGACAAATTTGAAACGGAAATGTGAAACAGCGGCATAAATACGTAAGAGTGATCGCGTTGGAGAGGGGAAAAAAGAATCCTGAGCACATTCCTATCTCACACCATTTTACATCTTCCAATAGATCAGAATCATGGGCACAATGATTCACTGGGAAGATGCTTAACAGCCATGTTGAATAATGAAACAGCCAGGGAGAAAGTGTGGGAATCGTGATACCCAAGAGCGTGGTCAGCTCAGCTCAGCTCAGCTCAGCTCAGCTCAGCTCAGCTCAGCTCAGCTCAGAGGCTGTGCTGGTCAATGCACTCCTGCAGTCACAAACCAGGGAAAGAACAGTTCTTGAAGTTTGCTGAGCACAGATAAACTTAGATTGATTGTCTGGGCCTGCCATCTGGAACCAGGGCAGAGGTATTTGCGAAATGTTCAGCATAAAAGAACAAAAAAGGCATCAGAAAGGGAACAAGTGTTTGGTTGAAGTCATTCAAGTTTTTACGTTGCCAGCAAAGCACTTGTAAGGGAACACTAAACCAGGCCAACTGGATTTAAGCACCCAGGTAAGAACTGGGAAGCTGAATCAACTCCAGCTTTTGTGCTGATGACTCAAGTCAGGAGAAAAAAAAAGGAATGATCCAAGATAACTTAACTACCAAAAGAGCAATGAAGCACAAACAACAGTGGGTAATGTCTATCAGTAAACTGGGAATGATCTCAAATCCAGATCTAACAAGAGCTTGTTAAACCTCAACTAAGAACATACCAGAATCTATTTTAATTTGGGTAAAAACTTCAACAAGTGCCAGTCAAAAAATGTGCCCAAATTTGTGTAACAAAAAGTCTGTGATAAAATGATTCTAAGGAGTGCTAAATCAGTATGAGCAATTGATCATTTTAAGTCAAGTGTTCTGCAGTGCCAGGGCAAGCAGGAACCAGGAGCAGTCTGATACCAGCACATCAACACTCAGGAATGTACCAAGAAAATTCTGCTTTACACAGAGCTTTTGTAGGAATGTGTTGCAAGAAGTTGTGACTTTTTTATAAGGGAAGGAAGATGAGTGAGAATCAGGGAATAGCTGCAGCTGAAGGGCAAGTCTGGAGACCATTTAGTCCAATGCCCTGCTCTGTGCAGGGTCAAACCAGAGCAGGTTGCTCAGGGTCATGCCCAGTCAGGATGTGAATATTTCTAAAGACTGAGTCCACAGTCTATCTAGGCAAACCGTGCTAACACTTGACCACCTTACCATAAAAATAAGGTTTTATTGTAAACTTTTTTAATGTTTAAATTAATTTTTCTTTTTTTCAGTTTGGGTCCAGTGTATTTCTTTTTACTGAACACCACTGAGAAGAGTCCAGATTCAGCTCCTTCACTCTTCTACAGGAGATGCTTATGCACAGCACCCAGCCCCAGGGGTGCACCACCAATGTGTGACCTCCAGCTGGACTTTGTGCTGCTCATCTCAACCCTTTTATCTCAGCAGCTGAGACACTTTTCCATCCTCCTCACTGTCTACTCATCTAGTATCTGCTTCAGTACTTTGTGCATGATGATGGCACAGGGGGCAGTGCCAAGAGACCTGAAGTCAGGATGAAGAGTATCTGCTGCTCTGCCCTCATCCATTGAGGTCATCACTTCACCACAGACCATCACCAGGTCCATCACACATGGCTCTCCACATATTTAGTATTTCACACTATAATATAAGGAATTAACCAAAGCCCACATTTAACATTTTTTCCCTCTCCCATTATTTGCCTTTCTGTTCCCTCTGCTCTTTATTCTCTCTCTCCACGTCTGAAATTCAGCCAAGCACACCTTAGCACAACACATTTGCAGATGGCTGCTCAGTAGCTTCACAACACAGTTGTGTAAAGATCAGAATACAATCCATGGTAATGTGGTAGTCACTCATTATCCAAAATGTATTTTTCTTTTAAAATTTTTGAGAGAGTTTAAATGACTTAGGAATAAGTTTTAAGTTTTCACACGCAGATAAGAAAAATCTCAACTACCATACAATTCACATACACAACAGTATTTTATAGGTGCAACTATATTTGCAGTTAGTTCAGACCAGGATTGTGCTTTTGAAGCAAACCTCCTGACAACCCTCACCTATCACACTTTGTTTCACACCAGTGCCCAGGCTGAGTGTGCAAATTGGATTTCTTGGAACAAAATTGAACTGGAGGAGACATTCCAGGCATGCTCAGTCCAGAGAACACAAACTAGATTAAAAAGTAGTCAGAAATACCACATCCACACACAAATACAAAAGACCCACTCTGGCAAGAAGCCAGTCCAGAGACAGCTTCCTTTAGCAGAGATTGTCAGAAAGTAAGAACTTCACCACAGGGTATTTGGCCACTATGTGGAAAAAAAATTACATTTAATCAATGCAAGAAAGATAAGGTTGGTGTCAGAATGCCGATCTCATTTAATTTCCACTTCTTCCCAGTCATGCAGAAAGAAACACAAAGTATGAGAAGTTCTGACTTGTAGTAACAACAATGCACAGAAGGGTCAGGAATATGTCCAAATAAAAGTAAGATTTTAAGAGGCCTGCAGCCACCCACACTCCATCTATGGCAGGTTATACACAAGGAAACTCTACATTCGCCAATCAGACAACAAAAAGACACCAGACTCAGTGAATCAGTTTTCTTCAGTAGATGTTAGATGTTTTACAAAACCCTAAGAGAAACACAGCACAAAGAAATTACTGACTTTGCTGAATGACCTTCAAAGGTCAAAGAACAAAAGAACAGACAGGTACCTAAACCCACATTACTTTCCAGGATATTTCAATAAAGTGCCATGTAAACATACGTCTTATAGGCCAGCAGAGTAATCTACCTTGGAAGAGACCTCTGGAGGTCATCTGGTGCAACCTCCTCCTCAAGGCACAGAGAGCTTCAAGGTCAGATCAGATTGCTCAGGGCCCCGTTCAGTCAACTTCAAGAAAATCTTCCAAGGATGGAGGTTCCTCAGCCTCCTTTAGCAGCTTGATTCAGTGCTTACCCATTACAAAAACTGCTTTCTCCCTCTAAGTTTGGGAAATTCTGACTGGGTTTATTTGCTGCCTTTTCTTCTGTCATGGTGCACATGCAAGAAAAGTCAGGCTGTCTCTTTTCCACACTCACTCGATGGCAGAGGACAATTAGGTCCCTCCAGAATCTTATTTTTCTCCTTTAGGCTGAACAAACCCAGCCACACACACAGGCTCTCCTCATTATATGCTCCCCTTCAGAGCCCCTCTCCAGCTTGTCCACATCTTTTTTTGTGTGTACAGAAGCCCACAACAGGACATCCCAGACATTGCTTCACCAGTAAATAAAATAAATCACCTCCTTCAGCTGCTGGCTCTGCTCCTGCTGATGTAGCACACGATGCAGCTACCTGTGACTGAACACTGGAATCTGAACATCTTAAAATACAGAAGCCTCATGGTGAGAAAATAGAAATGAAGGACAGCTGGAGGCAAATTTACCCCTGTCTGCTGCATCCTCAGAGATAGAAGGGCTGCCCTGCAGGGGACTTTCCATCCAGCAATAAAGTGGCTTCCTGCACTGCAGGAAACTCAACGTGTTCTCTGATTCCCTGGGAAGTCCCTTTCCAGTGTCTCTGCAGCTTGTGCTTCTGTCTTACCAAGACTCTGTTGCACTGCAGGTTTCTTCCTCTTCACCTTTCTCCTCCCCTGCTATTTCCTGCTCTGGGAGCCTGCTTCTCCTAGGGCTCAGCTGCTCCCAAGGAAGAAACAACATCTCTGGCTGTTCAGCAGCTCAGGTTTCAGAGTCCAGCAGCTCACAGAAAACAAACCGTGCTCTGTAAATCACTCTCAGACATTTAAAGAAAAACAAAATCAAACAAAACCAAACCACAGATGCAAGAAATAATACACTAATACTAAGCATTCAAATATTATGCAAATATCACCTGTTTCTTAAGCATTTTAAAGAGCTTTGACTAAGACCGACTTATCTAAATCCTGACCCAACGATCTCGTTTGTGAGTTGAGGAAATATGGGCTGCATGATCAGACTTAAAATGAGTTGAGAACTTGCTGAATTGACAGGCTGGAACAGTAATTATCAAGTGCTCAACATCCATTTGACAAAAAATAACAGGTGAATATCACAAGGGTCAGTATGAGGGCACAGACTGCTCAGTATCTTCCTAAGCCCTCTGGGCAACAAGGCAAACTGCAAATGTGCTGAAAGTGCAAGTGATAGTAAAATAGTAAAGAAGGGGCAAAGACTTCTGCTTAACAAAAAAAAAAGAAAAGAAATTCACTTAAAGGGTAATACAGCCATCATCTGCCCAGAGTGGCTGTGGAGTTTCATGGAGGTTTACAAGAGCTGAGGAAAAAAAAGTCAAGAGTCGACCTGGACTAGTGTTGGCAACAGTCCTAAATGTGGAGGCAGAGGCTGCACCAGATGGCCTCAGGAGATCTCTTCCAAGCCATGTGTCTGTGATCCCGTGAAGATACTGCTCAGGACAGCGATGGTAATCTGGGGAACAAACATTCCCGGGGAGGACAAAGCATACCTTAGCCTGACACGGGGATGCACCAAATAAAACACTTCCCATTCTACTCAGGCAAATGGGCACCTTACCTCTCTCAGACTCAAAAGGGAATGTGGTGGTTTCAGACCTTCTCATTACAGGTTTTTAATTATAATGTACATGAGGAAAAGCAGGGAAGTCTGCTTATTTGTAGAGTCAAAAACCTGAAGTAGAGAAGTTAAATTCAAAGTCAAATAATACAATTTACTTTGTACTGCTAAGAGCTTAGAGAAGAGTCTCTTTTGTCTGACATATCTCTGTCGACTCCTCCTCGACTGCCACTTAAATATCACTATAAGCACATTTTAAACACCTCCCTACATTGACCCAAACTTTCAATTACAATATAACTCACCACAATGCTTCTGAACATACAAAGCTATCCTTTACCAAGTTGGCCTGTAGGCTCTTCCACCACTGCCAGCAGAAATAAAATGTATATAGAGTTCAATTCCAGTTAGAGAAAACTGTTCTGCAAATAAAACAGTAACTCTTGCAATGAGTTGTCTCTCTACCTAAAAAATTTCTTGTGCCCAGTCTGAGTTGCCTAAACTGCTCCAGTAACTTGTTTGTTTGCAATCTGGCAAGTAGACTTCTTACTGCTGTTCTTAAAATTACCTGGCTGTTCTACTAGTCCAAGAAAATCACAGTGAGCTTCTATATCAGAATTATTTTCCTGAAGTTTGCACACACACTATGTGCATATGCACATGCAACACAGAAAAACAAACAGCAAAAAAATTCAGCTGGCAGGAAAGTTTATTATCTGCTCTAACATACTCAAAATACAGAAAAAAGGAATCATCACACTCAGTTTAATATGCAAACAGATTATGCTAATTTTTTTTCTACACAAAGCAAAAACATTTTTAGTTATTACCTTAGAGCAGGAAGTTAATAATTAAATGTTCTGGCTTAGGATTCATTGAAAAGTCCAAGTTGCATAAATGACATGATATCACCAAGATTACTTAAGGTATTAGTGGTACATGAGTCATATCTACCTAAAAAAGCTGTTCCTGGCATCTCTAGTGTTACATTATTCATTTTGGTTGTGTTTATTCCTCTAGGGTCTAGGACATTGTATTAGGTGCTGTACTAACAAGCATCACAGTCCTAATACACTTAAGATCAATAATCACATCAAAGAGATCAGTCCTTTTATTTGCAAGACTTGAAAATTATACTTTTTTTTCCTTATGCATTTTAAAACTACTGATATATTCAAATATTTCAGGAAGCATTCTCTTCATTCATTAATTGCCTTTTCACATTAGACATTAGGTACTAATTAGCTCTGCACAGTATTTCTGTGCATATCTGGAGGACATTCTGCCTCCCCCATAAAGATAAGAATACCTAAGACTTCTCCCCACCCCTTAGCAGTCAAGTGGAGAAGGCACAAGTGATATATTCTTAAATTAGAAGATTCAAAGTTAGAAGTAGAGCTTTTTATCAAGTTATTTTTACCAAAACAGTCTCCTTAGCAAGGCTGTGCTATGAAAAGCACAAGTACTCAATCTTCTCATTTTGCTCAAAAAACACTGTAAATGTATTTAAATAATTTACTACTACATATTTTAGCTGATCCCATTCATCTAAACCAGGATGAAACTTTATCCATCTTGCTTTCAAATAATCCTATATACTTCAGAAGGGCTTTGCCAAATAAGACAATAAATATGCATAAACATGGATCAGATTTTAATCATCTTAATGCAATAGCACTTCTCCTCCTTTACTTTACCAAAAAGAAAAAAAAAATTATGAGGGGCTCCCTGTAACAGCCAGGCTTAAGTGCCTTAAATCATTCCTGAGATACATTTGCTCTGCACAAGTGCCTGACAGGAGGCTGCATTCAGGTGGTCTCTTCTCCCAGGTAAAAAGCAACAGGATGAGTGAAAATGGACTCGAGTTGCTCCAGAAAAAGTTTGGATTGGATATTAGGAAACATTTCTTCACTGGCAGGGTTGCCAGGCATTGGAACAGGCTGCCCAGGGAATTGGTGGAATTGCCCTCCCTGGAAGTGCTCAAAAGGAAGGTGGATGTGGCATTTGGGGACATGGATTAGTGGTGCCCCTGGCAGTGCTGGGTTAATGGTTGGACTCCATGATCACAGAGGTCTCTCTTCATGACTCTGTGATTCCATTTATCCCAACAACATCCAGCTACAGTAGGTGGAATTATAATGGAGTCCTGGTCAGGAGAGAAAGATAAACCTGTACACATTTGGGTCCCAAGTCCCAAACAGACCAATAATCATTTGGTTGTGCTTCCTCTCCACAGCACAGAGAGCAAAGCTGCTCATGACTGAGGATTAGCTGGAATCTCACATTGTAGTGATGGAGCCCTTGCCAGAACAAGATTGGATTTACAGCAGCCCATGACGATGGCATTATGTATGTTACATTTATTAGGACTGAATTCCTTCTCAGTAGATACTCACCAACATTCAGCTGAGTGACTCAAAGCAATAAATCTGTTTTTAGGTTCTAAAGAAAACTATGACAAGCAAGACAAAAACAGAAGTTGCCTTTAAATCCAATTTAATCAGTGGGCTCTAAACTACTCTAGGTCTAGCTAAACCCTTCTCCTCCAGCTGGCCCCTTCTCTCAGCTTTGTTTACTAAATCAGGTGTAGTCACCTATTTATGCCACTTTACCTGGTAGTGCTGCTGGTATGGTAACAAAGGACAACAGAACCTATTTTACTAGGTTTCCTTTATTTAAATTTACACAGAAATTATTTCAGTCTGACTTCCTAGCTATAACAGGACACTATAGATGGAATAAACACATGGAATGAAGGAAGATTTCAAAAATGTTGAAGATAAAATGGTAGAAGCTGAGTCCAGGTGCTGAGCCACAATACAAAGGGAAAATTAAGATCTAAGTCCACCATAAGCAAAAACACTGCACAAGAAATCTGACAGTAATAATAATTCCTCTAGGAAACTATTCTGCAGGGCTGAAATGAAACTGAAACACATTTAGGATGAACACTGTTGTTCTAACTCCACAAACTAGCAAGGATTAAAAGGAGCATTTTGTATTTAATATCCAGTGGTGGGGTATTTAAAACTACATTCCTTAAATCTTTCCCTCTTCCACCACGAGCGCAGTGTGGTGCAGGGAGGAGCCAGCAGATGGCACCCACGAACCAGAGCACACACACCCTGATGGCCTTTAGCTCGCACACAGTGGGCTCAGTTATCCACAAAAACCTGGGATTTCTTTCTGTACCAGCCAGGATTTCCCCTTACACCGTGTAAATGGTCTGAGTGTGTATAAATCAGGTTTACCTTCACTACCAAGGTGACCTGCTGCTGCTTGCATCAGGTGCAAGGAGACATCAAAAAGAAGTGGAACAGTGCTTTTCATTTTCATAACTGTAATCTCAAACTCCACAATCCCAGTGTCTTTACCTCAGTTTACATCAGTTCCTGTGCAAGAATGCCTGTTGCAAATACACCCTTTCACCTTGCCAAACACACATATAAGATACAACTTCACAAAAATAAAAAAGAAAAACAAAATCAACATACTGATGGCAACGTAGGTCAAAAACCAGGAGGCATCAGAAAGAACCTGAAATTCTCTTAAAAATCAGTATCACAATACTGTCACAGCTCATGTTTTTTAGGTCTGAGGTTAACAGCAGTCCTTATGCTACAAGAATGTAGAGAAAGGATAGCTGAAGGTCCCTCAATAACAAAATAAGGTAGGGAGGGCATTAATTGGTAATGTAGAAGAAAAAGCAAGACAGGTACCAAACATTTCAAGGAGATTGGACTATCCAGAAACTCTATACTGCATATTTGCAGTATAAAAACCACCTAAAATTCTAAAAATGTCACTGTCTTCACATGACTTTCACCTCATAAAGAATTTTCTGAAAATCCAGTGCCTGTCACTGTTCACGTTCAAACTCCATCACCCCCTTCTGCCCCTCAATTATACCACTAGAAAGTAGTTGGCTTTTACACAAAATTAATTCTCATACCAAGTGCAGATCTGTGCAACACTTCTTTTTCTTTTTTCTCATGTTAGTTAAAGAACAGGCTGGAAAAATACAAGGGTTGTGCTGGGAATAGAAGACATGGAAAAATCTCATCTTCACTCAAGCTACTGATAAGGTATACATCCATCTCTTTCTGTTTCAAGACTGACAAATATGAGATAAGGATTTAATTCTTAGACCTGAAGTAAACACATGGAATACAGACACGTAGCTTGGACCAGCTATTTTAAGCACTTGCTTTTGTTGTTGCCACACGGCGTCAATCACATCATACATTTTAGATCAACAGAAAGACTGTGAGGCAGCAGGGTTCTGAATAGATAATCAGAACTGTGCTTCAGTACGTGACAGCTCCACCAAAAAAATTCTCAAAATCTGAGTACATGCACAGGACAAACTACATCTGCTATATGTAGGTCACAAACCAGCAGGGAGTCAGAAAAACTTCCATTCAGAACTTTAAGTAATGGATTAAGACAATAAAACAATTTCTTTGGGAAATACTTACTAAAAGGTATAAGCTTTTTTGTTTAAATCATTTGAAACAGGAATATAAAAACAGGAAGACAGATTATATTCCTAAGAAACTCTTCTATACCATTTGTGATGTGTTTCTCCCTCTTAACTGAGGCAAACAGGAGCAATCATAGGAGCAGCTGCCTGACAGAGCACAGAGCAGGTAGAATGGACACCCAGCAAAGTAATACCTCAAAGGAGCATTTGTAGTTGAAGATGCAAGAGAAAGGGATTTCCAGAAGGACACAGGAAGGAAGGACAATGTAACAGCATTCTGTGATGTATTTCCACAGCTCCTGTTGGCAGCAGCAGATTTTAAAGAAATGTGGAATTGTCTGTGAGCAAATCCCCCAAGTCAGACAGTTTGAAGCAGCCCTGCACATTTATTCAGAGGAACAGGATCACCAGTATGTAAGAACTGAATAGGTCCAGAAGTTGCTTATTTAAGCACTTAATATTATATATCCTGAATTGGGTGTCTGCTTGTTAAGGAAACATTCCTGGGAGAATCCACCCAGAAGCTTTGCAAAGACAAAAAAGCGAAAGCAAGCAGTGCCAACTTGTTGATATACATTAAAAATGTTTGATATCACATAGGAGGCAGCCTCTGGGCTGTGTCAGTGCTCTCAGTCTGTACATGGCCCTGCCCCAGGGACTCAAAGAAAACCAAGTAAAAATAACTCCAGTCTGCAAACTGGCAGAAAGCTGATTCAGATGGCCCTGTGGTTCAATGCAACACAACCTCAGCCATGTGAAATACCCATTCCTTTCTCCTCAAGACTGATGGTATTTCAAGCCTGAGTGAACTGACTTTGCTTTCAGTCAGGGATGCCACAAAATTCAGCTGTTTAACAAAAAACAACAACAACAAAAACCAAACACACAAAAGCTTTCAAGAAGAAATGGAGAAAATAATCAGTATCCAAAAGAGTCATGAGGAATAAAAATGGAAGAGATATGTGTTTCTTGACTTTATCATGGCTTTTCTAAGTCAGCCCATGGTACACATCAGTCTGATATTGAGGGCTTAACACAGGGGACATCTCCCCCCCCATTCAGAGCTGGAATTTCCTCAGCATCTTCTGAAGTTCCCAGCTTGTTCTTCCCTTGTAAATGAGCCACACAGTGGAAACACGGGGATGAAACTATCAGATTTCTCCCCAGTTCTGGTTCCAGTAATATGAAATGGAAAATTTCTATATTCTGCATGCTGCAGTGTTACCATGTCTATGTTTTTTTTAACTCACCACAGGGCCAGGTAAAGCCTGGTAAAGCCACAGAGACTTGAGCCCACCCTGCTGCAGTGCAAAAGTTACTGTCATTACTGTCTTGCCAGAGATACTGGAATTTTTTTTCCCCCTTTTACTGTCATCTTAACTTGCAGCTCATTAGTCTCTATCACATGGAAGGCTTCTCTCATCCCTCTGAGACAAACGCGTTACATCCACCCCATCTGCAACGCCTCTGCTTCTGGATTAAGTTCCAAAGCCCAGTACAAAAGTTATGTAACTTAAGCAGGGTAGAGTGTCCAGAAAATGCAATCAAATTAGAAGAAAAAAAAACCTAAAAGTAATCACATTAAACCAAGACAATTTTAAAAAGAGTATTTACATATACTATGAGAACTCAAACAAAATCCTCACTGGTAGAATGGGATCAGCAGATCTTGTAGCCCCAGGATTGGACCTGAGAACAAAACCATGGAGAAATCTTTGCAGTACTGCAGCAAATGCTAAAATTTCCTTCAGCTAGAAAAGAATCAGGAATTCATCTAGCACAGAAGAAAACACGTTTTCAAATGCACATAAGTAATTGCTAATTCATATCACCTTGATTCAACTATGATCTCTCATCTTTTTGCTCAAATCTGGTGCAGATTCTTTCTTAATTTTAATGCCACAATCTTAAAGCCACCATCTCTTCCTTCTCCACCCTGTATCTTCTCACACCAGCTCCCCATATCCCTCATTTTCTAAGACAATATTCCTCTCCAAGCAGTATTTTTTAACCACCTCTGTTAACCATTAATTAATTGCATTTAACTCTTGTACAGTGTTAACATACATTTTGTATTAAATATTTGAGAAATTCCCTTAAATATGTGGTAATTAGAGTTGTAAATTTACTGTTTTGAGTGTGATTAAACTGTAAGGTTGCTTCTGTAAACACAATGTCTTTATGCACTGCTAATGAAGGCTGACCTTCATTTAGCAGCCTTTTCCTTGGGCCAGAAAACTGATATCAGAACTTGTGGTTGGATTAGGACCTCTGATGCTATTAAAATAAAGAACAGCTGCTGCCCTAACCACATTAGAATGGCTTTACTGCACTTTTTGATTACTATCAGCTAGAAAAACAGGATTTTTGTTGACTTCAGAGTGACAGTTTGCTGGAGGGAGAAGGGCAAAACTGTGTTTGATTATTAGCAGATATTTGCTGATAAGAACTACTTAGTGGAACAAACCAAAGACTTTTCTATAAATTACATAAAGGCAGCTTTTCCTTTTGGGAGCTGTGGCTCTTGCTTGTGTCAGCAGACACCAGAAGGGTTGACTTCTTCCTTTAATATGCAATGTGCCAGCATCAGTTTCAATGAGACCCAAGGAAGTTCCTGCAGAGTTCATGGCTGTGCTTTATTCCAAGTGTGACCTGCTATCTTATCATCTTGGCTTTTATTGCTTTATAAAAACATGCCATGACTTAAGATTGCCAGACAAGAAAAAAAGGGAGGAAAAAAATCCAAACAGGAATAACACTGGTCAAGAATAGCAAGTATCACCAGTTACAATATATCTTATCATCCCAGAAAACAAGATGTCCTGCTATCATCCTGGAGAAGAAAGGCTCAATATTCCGTGTACATGCAGTCAAACTCCAGTATTTTCAAGAAGGATAATCAGAAGGAGAAGTCTTCCAGCACCAAAACTCTGTCAGCAGAAGTTGCTGGCTGAACCCCCGTTCCAGCCAACCCTGGTGGAGTTCAGGGGAAACCCACACCAGCCTCAGTGTTCCAGGCCACTTCCAACTTCCTCAGAGATCAAAAGGCATCTGCATCCAGGAATTCAGTTCAGCCTGTTACAGGAGACAGACAACTGCCAAGTGAAATCTTAACCTAAATTTGCACAGTGTTTAGGGCTATCTAAATCAGGCCTACCCACAGTTTATCCTACAGTGGCCATTGTGCTGGACAAAGGAGTAATTGAGAGGATGACTTTTACTGACTTACACACAAGACCTTGCAATTCCCTATGGCTCCCAGAGCCTGTTTACTCACATCATAACAGACAGCCCTCATAAACCTTGGCATGGATTTACTAACACCTTTGTTAAAATGTCTCATTATTCAAAAGTCTGTATTTTAGTAGGACTGGTAAAAAAATTATACTCCTGTAAAAAAAAAAAAAGGAAATACCCTGAATAGTCCTTTCCCAGGAAACATTTCCCACCCATCCTGGTTTGAGATAACACATTCCCTCTAGACTGCAGAGTAGAACACAGCCACACAAAGCCAACACCAGAAGAATTTTTCCATAGTTGCTCTTAATGAAAAAAAGTACGTTTCCAAATTTAAAAAGCAGACAGTAACTGCTGTCTTGTGTGTTCTGGAAAGAACATTAATCAGGTTATTTTTGTAATTTACAAACAACTAGTATAGTTAAATGCTTTGAAGCACTACTTCAGATTTCAGCTGCAAGGAATAGAGGCCTACCTTTAACCCAGTTGGTCTTTTGCCAGGCACGTTCTCCCATCCAAAGAGGGGCATTTGTGCTACCAAGAACACTGTGCATGGATGGGAAAATAACCTCGAGTACTGTAACAATTATTAGACAGCATCCACATGACAGACAGTGGCCTTTCAGACCCAGAAATACTTGTTACTAACTTTTTGGTTGGTTGAGGGTTGTTTGGTTTTTTTTGTTTGTTTAAAAGGAAAACAACACCAGCACCACCATAAAAACACCACATTTTCAGAGCAGGAGTGAACATGGATGCAATTGAGGAATATTCAGAGCTGGGTAATTCTGGCATGCCAATGGCATAATCTCCAGAACAACCCCAAGAGAAGATGGAAGGAATGGCTAAAGTAGACTGACAACTCCTTACAGCTCCTTTGGAAATTCTGCAGATCACCTCAGAGGAAATTACCATCAGACCCTATATACATACATAAATGCAAGTTGTCTTGTTAAGAGCTACAAGAGCAGCCTTAAATCGTCTCCTTATAAATATGCATTGACATTCTGAATATGCAAAACACATCAATCCAAATTAACTCATTTTCTGCCTCTGAACCAGAATGAATACTCAACAGATCCCAAATGTCAGTGAAGGTGAACTTCTCCACTGCCCCTTCTCCAGTAAAACCTCAGCTCCTTATGATTACTGTGGCTTGAGACCCAAGGAGTTCCAGACACTGAGATGCTTTGTGGATCCTACTGCCAGTCACATTTAGAGAGTTCACATGCTACAGTACATCCAACTTGCTGAAGTTACTGCTTTTCTTATGAAAAGAAACTCACAGCTGACCTGTGAGCAAAGCACAGGAGCAACAGCTACAGGGAGAAGCTGTGAGACCACATCCCATTCCATGTGCCAACACAGAGCTGGATAACAAGGTCCAGCAGCTACACCATGGGGTAAAAGGGAGGTTTATGAATGGCAAATACAGAACTGTAGAATAGTTTGGGTTGGAAGGGATCTAAAAAGATTATCGAGTTCCAATTCCTGCCATGGGCAGGAATTCCTTCCACTAGACCAGGCTGCTTGAAGCTCCAACCAAGCTGGCCTTGAACACTTCCAGGGATGGGGCACTCACATCTCTGGGCAACCTGTGCCAGGGCCTCACAGTAAAGAATTCCTCCTTAATTTTTAATGTCAAACTACCCTCCTTTGGTTTAAGGCCATTTTAAGGCCAAAAATCAACAGCTTTTTCCAGTTGTAGAGAGAACTTGTATAATGAGGCTGAACGAATCAGGCTTACCACTCCAGCAGTCAGATGGAGTATCAGATGCAGAGCATGGAAGATCACAGGTGGTTTCAGACAAATGTATTGCTCAGAGATGGTTCATAGGAAAAGTATTTGAAATTGGTTACAGAAAAAAAGGCAATGGAAAAAGAACTTTAGATTGCCTATTTCTTAAAGCAAGAACAGCCTCCTTAAGCTTTATTTTAGTGCTTCCATGATCACAAAAAAAAAAAATGTGCTTGGCTGTCTGCAAACCAGCACCCAGGGAAAAGTGCAAAATAGAATTACCAGGGGGCATCTGTGATTCATGAAGGACACTGCTCCTGCAGCCTCTCTTTGCTCTCTGTATTTTCATTTTATTAGATGCAGAGAGTATAGTAAAGAAACACTTCCATTTCCACAGAATGCCAGGGAGTAACACTGATCTCATTTATAAAGCAGAAAAAAGAAAAGTAGGTAGACTCCACAGCATGAGGCACAGTCTGCTTCAAGTGGCAGCTTCTGATAATGTTATCATATCAACCACCACCAACCTTAAAAGGTAGAAAAACTGAAAGTAAAACAAAGCAACAGCAAGTGTACCAGGAAGGCAGAGAGAAGCCTGCATTCCTTTCCAGCCTTGGAGCCTGACTTCATCTTTGCTAGGGTGACCTTCCACTGGGTCCAGGCTTGAATACTAATATTAGACCAAAAAGAAGTGTGCCATCCTCTAAATATAATGATGACTCAACACCTAGAGGCTTCAGTGATGTAATATGAACAAAGAGATTCTGACTTCACAATCCAGATGCTTAAAACTCAAGGAACAGATTTTGCTTCCCCTGCAGACACAAAGCCTGCCTAGAGCCTCCCAGAGCATCATCTTGAATTAGCCTGTAGGAAAAGGGAACCAAAGAAACATTTCACACATGGCAGCAGACACACTGGCTCCACTGTGTTTAAAAGGAGCACTGAACAGACACATTTCAATTATGTGCTTCAGTCAAAGCATCAGCAGAAAGTTTCAGTTCCAGAATTAACATATAAAAGTTAAAGACAACACAGGAGACCAGTGAGCAGTCCAGTGTCGTTCACTGAACCTTAAAAACAAAAATAGCAGCATGAAAATGGGCTTTGTTGAGAAATCTGAACACAAGTACAAAGGAATAAAAAGCCCTTACAAGTAAGGCTACAAAGAGATCTTAAAGCATCACCCTTGGACAAATATTTCAGCACCCACCTGAGGGAGTCTTAAATATTTTTCAGGATCCAAGTTCAATAAACTTAAAAAAAAGTCAGAGGATGTGTAACAGAGGCTTCTGTAGTAAGAGCAAGCAATCATCCAATATATGTAAATAAAGCTGTAATGTGAAAGAATCCCTCATGAAAATAGTAATTGTTTTCACAGTAAAGTCCTTCTATTAAAATAGGATTATCTTTTCCATTGGCTTGTTAGTTTGACTTTTCTCCTTCCTGCCCCACCCCACCTCCATTAAGCTCACAGTTCAGAAAATGCATTTTTAATCACCTTCATTCCCCAACCTTGAATTCCTACACTGGCCCTCTGCATCAGAAGAATTAGTATAGACTTCAACAGATGTTCAGAGAACCACAGATTGGAAGAGGTTGGAAAGAACCTCTGGAGGTCATGTTTTCCAACCCACCCCTGCCTCAAGCAGGGCCAGCTTAAGCTCAGGTACCCAGGACCCTGTCCAGAGAGCTTTGGAGTATCCCCATGGAGAGAGAGACTGCACCACCTCCCTGGGCACCCTGTGGTATCACTGCTGCAGTAAAAAAGCATTTCCTGATGTTCAGAGGGAACCTCCTGTGTTTCAGTTGATGCCTGTGGCCTCTGTCTGGATCAGCCCTGTTTGCATGCTGTCTTCAGGGGTTCACAGACTGCTCAGATCCACCTGAGCCTTCTCCAGCTCAACAGGCACAGCTCCCCTGGCCTTTCTGCAGAGCAGACAGGCTCCCATCTCTTCATCTCTGTGACCTCCCTCCACTCTGGCTACGTCTTCCTCATGCTGCAAATTCCAGAACTGGAAACATTTGATCAGTATTTTCTCATACAGAAATAACAATAGTATCTCCTATTGGTTTAGATTACATTGGCAAGAAAAAGCACTTGGTGGACTTTGGCTATCACTGCCTAGGCAGCTTCACCATAACTAAAATGCTCAGAAACTGATGAAGCATTCTTTATCTGAAATAAAACCATCAATTTTAATCGGTGCTCCTTCCAATTTGAGCCAAAAGAATGGTAAAAAAAGGAGCATGCAGCTTCTAAAACGCTTGAGGAAACACATCCTTCCCTCATGAAAACATATTCTAATAATGACAGCTTTGTGTAAGCATCTCCTGAGGCACTTCAGCATCTGAAGAAACCACCCCGAGAGACAAAGATGCTTCACTTTGACAGTGTGTTTACCAGTCCCAGCCTGAAGTCACAGAACAGAAAGGTTGGTTTTACAAAACAGCAATACATGCATAACAAAAGCACAACAAAAGGGTTACTAGCCAGAGTTTAAGGGCCATGGGTAGCAATTAACTGCTGAAACACTCAAATACCCACTCTCAGAGTTATCAGAGTCATGGCCTTTGGCTCTCCAACACAGTTGCTTTATCAGGAAAGCTAAAAGGAGCAGCACCTCCCATTCAGTCACACTACAAGCCAAAAATAAGTCCTAATTTTGCCATATCTTCCTCACACATAAATAGCCCCATCAGTGCGACAAAACCCAGGGTAAAGGTGTAATTTTACTTTTAGCTTCTTTACAATAAGACTTCCATGACCCAACCAAGTCAGTGCTGCAACACTCCAGAACACCAAATTAATCTGCCCCTACCATTAACAGCTTTGTGCCAAAACAAATGATCAAAACACAGGACAGTGACAGGGGCACAACCGAATGTGATCCCAGCTTTGCAACAGATTATCCTGTTGGATAATCTTCTCCACACCTTGGCTGGATTTTAGGAACTAAAAAGCTCTGTATTTTGAGCTGTAAAGAAGGTACAATTTCATTTTCCATAGGAAGGTGCAGGCTGCCCATGATGGGAGTGGAGACAAGCAAAGCCACCTCCCCTCAGCTGTAGCAAGCTGCTAAAACCTCCTGCACAGATCCTTAAATGCTCCTATTACCGACCCAGTTATCTGGGGCATTCTCCTGATCCAAGCACACACTCCTTTCCAAGAACACAGTCTGGAAGGTAGGGGAATATTTTTTGACCATATGCCCAGTTACTGAAGCATGATCAGTTGTAGGTAGCATTAATCTATATTCCCCTTTTCTTCAGTGTTTCAGGGCAGTCAGTTCCAAGCAGCTTCCTTGAAGCCTGATGGCAAAGTAATCTTCAGATCCCAGAGCCCACAACTCTTCAGGCTCAGGACAGTGAGACCTCAGGGTGCCAGCCAGGAGAAAACCCAAGCCTGTGTCTTTCCCTGCAAAGGACATGGCCTTCAGCTGCCAGAATTCCTCACCTTCAGAAAATGAGCATCCGAACTCAGGCTCCCTGCAGGTGCCATCATTGCTTTTGACAGGAGACAGAATCCCTTCTAAGAGGGATTGTAGACACAACACTGGTGAAAGGGTATTTCTGACACAGGGCTCAGAACAAACCAAATCAGCTTATCCCCAGCACAGGTGTGCATGCTGCCAGTAGCTGCTGCAAATTCATATTCCAGCACAATCTGGAATTTATCCTGTATCTGATACAAAGGAGTTAAATGCCCTCAAATTAAAACCTGTCTTTAGTGAGTATATTGCTTAGATATTAGTGTGTTAGAAGTTTGAACTATGTTTCAGCCCCTTAGACACTTCAGATAATGTAACTTTAGAACTGACATTTCTTTAATGTTGTTCCACGCTAAAGCCACTCAAAATGTTCCACACCAAATCAAACCAGCCAATCACAATGAGGGACTCCTCTGGCTTCCTTTACTAGCTAACTTGTAACTTCCAATCATACCTTCATTTTCCTCCTAAAAGTGCAGGTCAAGAGTAAAAGTAAAATATACATTACAAAAAGCTTTACTTTCTGTAGAATGAACATAACAATTAAACAATTTTAGACATAACCATTACTGTAGTATATACTTTTGAGAAGTTTAGTGTACCATTAAATATACTTTGGACCAATATATAATTGAAGATGTGATTGTTAGCACCATTTATGAACAGTGATCATGTGATTTAGCTTAGCAACTTGACAATATTTTATTTTGAATTAATTTGTGCTCTTATCTTGCAGCAACAGTTATTAATAGAAAGGATTATGGTATTAATCAACTGGGAACACAAGTACATGTTCTACAGGAATAACAAAAACCATCATCAACTCCTCAGGTTCTTGGATTTAATGAGCAACCTGAAGGTAATCCTGTCTGGTTAAATAGAGACTTACAGGAGTAACCACTTACCTGCAGACAGGGCTCCCAGCAGGGACAGGGCGTTCACAGCCCGCACGTGGCACAGAGCACCCACCTCCACAGCCCAGCTGCTATTCTTAAGACACATCCTTAAGTCCTGCAAGTCTTTGGGGATTGCTATCCCACATACTTACATAATCACCCATTCCATTTTCTAACTAAGCCATCAGCTAAATACCAGAATACAGCTCTCAAAAGGGAAAGCTCAGGAGCAAGTGGGGATAGAATCTCTGCAGGGTGAAAAGAGTTTCTCTATGACCAGGTGGGCTTCTCTTTTCTTCCTTTAAAACTGGACTTTCAGACCCCTCCAGCTTTAGTCAAGTTCATTACCAGATGGTGAGAAAATTCTGGAAAATGGCAGAATGTAAATGTAAGATACTTATTAGCAAAAGGCCTATTCAATAAAATAGGGCACTGTTTTTCAAAATTGGAATTTAGGGTGTATAATTTGTAATATATAAATGCTCATTTTAAAGCTCATATCACAGCACTAATCTATATTATTCAAACATACACAAGGCATTATTACAGAAGACTAAAAAGCTAAACCCAAATAATTCCACTTGTGCAGCCTCACCTGACATCACTTTCAGTACCTTTAATAGGAAGCCTGTATCCTTAGAACTCTTTTATCTGGTAATCCCCTCACTATAAAGTCTTTGTCCATTCTGGCCAGCTCTGGTCCCAGTGATTTTGTAGTTTTATCTGGATACCTCAGACAGTTTCAGGCAAAACCCACTGTTCCAATGCCAGCTTGTTTCTGAATTGAAAATTCTGAACAGGACACTCAAGTAGCTTCAGATGTGCCTATAACAATTAGCTCAGACTCATTTCATCAGACAATAAAGCCCCAAGCTATCAGTTTTATATTCCTGAAGTCTCAATCAGAAAGAATATTAGACTAAGAAACAGGAACTGAATGCTTCCTGCAAGAGTTGATTTTTTATTATTATTATTATCTTCAGACCATGTTGTTCTCAACATTGTTTTAGATTAATTGCGGAGTTCAAAATATTTTCATGAAGTTTCTCATGTCTTTTTATCTAGAAAATCTGAAGTGAATGACAGTGAGAACACAGTATTCCAGATAACTTAGAACACACCAGACTTTAGCCTTCTCCTCTACAAGTACATGAAAGGAGGTTGGAGTGAAGCAGGTGATGGTCTCTTATCCAAATTAGCAATCAGTAAGACATAAGGAAAAGGTCTCAAGGCATGCCAGGGGAGGTTTAGCTTGGATATTAGGAAAAAATTATCCACCAAAAGGGTTGTCAAGCATCAGAACAGGCTGCCCAGAGAAGGGGTTGAGTCACCAGCCCTGGAGGGGTTTAAAAGATGTGTACATGTGGCCCTTGGGGACACAGTTTAGTGGTGGGCTTGGCAGTGCCGGGCTAATGGTTGGGGTTCAATCTTAAAGGTCTTTGCCAACCTAAGGATTCTCTAATTCTGGGTGGAAATACAGAAAGGCAGCCTCCCAACTCACTGATCAGCTAGCAGGAACAGCCATCATAAGTTTTGACTTTGCCATTCCCACCATCCCTGCAGCCAAGGTTGCCATGAAGACACAAACCTGCATTTCAGTATTCTGCAAATCTCAACAAAATAAAAACATTTTTTGTTGACCACAGCTGACAAAAAGGCTTTTAAGCTCTTGGAATAAGTGTCAAAGCTGAATGTTGTTGTCACCTTAGAAAGAAGTCATATATGTAATCAAGTTTCTTTGCATGAGACAGATTAAGCTGCTTTGCTGACTGCAATAAACAGATAGAAAGCATAGTTTTCTCTTACAGGGAAATGTTGGAAACAGACACTGTACCTTACTGTCCTCATCCTCAAACACAGACTGGTGAACATTACAGGCGAAGAGAGAATTTGGGAGATCGTTGAAATCAATGATTTCATGAAAATCTTCCTCTGCAAAGCATCTCTTTAGGCTGCTGTCTCCGTTGATAGAGTAGAGCAGGAACTGTCCTCCATCCTCTGGGATGCAGCCATAGTGGCCAAGGCCCCGCATTCCAAAGAAGTAAGAATCTCCCCTCATCCCTGGCAGCACAGAGAAGATAACATCACACAGTTACCTGACAGATTTAAACATTTCACATCCACAGGGTAACAGAGATTCTTAAGTCTGGGGGCTCTGTTTGTAGAAGGTAAATTTCACACTGATTCAAAGCAACAACTGGCCTCTGACACAGGGCACTAAGACCAGTCTCACCAAGGTTCAAACAGAGACTTGGCTTTCACTTCATTTATTAGCACAGAAAAGGCCTAAACATACCAGTACAAGCTTCTGAGCACAAGCAGAAGAGACATTACTTAAAGGCCCCTTGCCCTGCGAGAAAACACTGTGCTGTATTTGGCTTTAAGAGAACCATGTTTGTTTCTGGGAATGCTGCTGGTTCTTCTGAGTCTGCAGCCACCTCGAGAGCATAAAGCCCAGGGTAAGAAGAATTTTGAGAATAACTTTGAAATTTAAACCAGTCAAGAAAACAAAACAAAACAAAAGGAAAGGAAAGGAGCATGAACATGGCATCATCAAAAACCAGTACAATCAAGACACATCTCTAAAGAACATAGCCAATTTTTATTACAGTTGAAGTACAGAACTTATGCTGGTTTTCATAGTCCAGTCGCAATTTCTTTGCATCCTAATCACTCTAGGAAGCAAACAAAGTTGAGGGATGAGTGGACTCAAGATGACTCCCAGTCCTTTTAGGAAAGTCCTGCTGATTTTGGAGCCTTTATCCCAAATGCATCAGTACAGAAAGGTAATTTTAAGGCACACAAAAGGATGGGCACACATAATGAGCCATACATTAAATGGTATCACTTCTGTTATTATGAGAGAAAGCTTCATGCCAGCCAAGGGGAGTAAGTCAAGGTCCAATTAATGATCAGTGTGTTAATTAGTATAAAATCAGGTATTTAGCAGCCCACAGTAGACATCAACCTATCATATCTACAGAGCCCCAGTAAGTTAACTAGAAGTTTACTGGATAATAATCTAGTCCCTTTTATTTATTTCTTTCAATAACAATATGCAATCATTAGCTGCTTTTCCTCCTAACACAAGCATTTAGAGTTACATAAACTCAGCATGCTCATCTGTTCTGCTCTGCCCTTGCTCTCTTGCATACTTGCTATTCTCTATAAATAGCTGTAAATATTAGCTCAAACACACTATATAGCACTGCTGTCCAAAATTAAACCATATGGGTTTATCACACTTAATCTCAGTAAAGCTAAATTGTGGAGCTAATTTGCTATGGCTGTGCCTTTCATATAACCTCTGCTCTGAAATGAGATTTGGCTGATGACAGAGCACATCATTCCATAACATAAGGTTATGGAAATATCAGTAATTGGTATTGCTGGAGTCTCAGGGCTAATGACAGAAGTTCTCAAGTACACAAGCAGAAGCCATGCTCAAAAGTACTGTGATAACCTGAGGACAGGTTTTCAGGCTATCAAATACACTTTTCTTTCAGCAGCTCAGCCCAATATTAGTACAATATTACTACCTCCAACTAATTTCAGTTTAGAAACTCGATTGTAATTGGAAAGAAGAAAGCTGAACAAATGGCAGAAGAGATGGCTACAATTTCAGCAGAACATGTTAGTGTAGGAGAGGCTCACCATCACAGCAACACTGGCTCTGGTATTTGAACCAACACACTTGAGCTTCATATTTACTGTGTATTTCATGTTAAAGACATCCAAGGAAACACTGTAAAGAAATCCTCACAGCAGTCAGAAACTTCACATGAAAATGTAGTTTTTCTCTAGTAAAAAGCTTCAATAAATAATCCCCTCCAAAAACAATCATCTCTAAGCATGTTTGTCATCCTGTCTAGCCTGTGTCATTAGGTTTATGGAAATGAACCTCAAGCCCAGTGTGTTACAAAACACAATTTACATGGCAGGGCAGGCTTGTGCCAGGCTGTGGGAAGAATTTCATTCACAAAAAGCAAACAATTGCAGCCAGGGAAGACACTGACCATCTGAGACTCACACTGGACACGCTACAGTTGTAGGAATTTGCATTATGAATGTTAAAGCTAACAAGTTTTGTACTTCCTTTCCCAAGGCATAACAAAGCTAATTGTGCAGAGAAGCTCAATTTATTGACAGAAGTCAGAAAAGTCTATAGGCTTCCTCACTAAACAGTTGTTTATTTTTCTCTCCTGGGAGAGCCATAGTATAATAAAGTACTACAAAGGAAAGCTTTTAAGTCAGGAATTCAGTAAAACTACCGTGACAAACAACAAAACAGAACAGGATTTTAAGTTACAACCATGAAGCTCAGATTTTTAACCAACAACAAAATGAACATATGCTGCAGCAGCCAGGATGAGAAATTAATAAATATTTACATCACAGAGTAGTAGTCTTGTTCTGCTAGAGCTCTTGGACAGGAAAAACTTGATTCTCTTTTTTCCAGTCAATTATTGAGACATTTTTGCCCAGTGGGATTTGGGTATTGGCCGAGTCTTTTTAAGAAAGTCTTTTTAAGAAAGTCTCAGGCCTCTTGGCCAGCTCTTTTCCCAGACTTGCAGGTAGGAGTCTGTGCCTGCACAGGCATCTTCTACTCTTAAGATGCACTCAGAATTCTGATTACTGTTCCCTCCACTAGCAAGCCAACTTCAACCTGATTCTGAAATCCCGTGCTCAGTTTCTGATGGGATGGTTAAGAACACCTGTATGGAGTAACTGGTGTTTCACAGATTTTCCTTTGCCATGCACTGCATCACAGAAAGCACAGCACCACAGCTAAAGCAGAAATGTCACTAATAAAATACACACATGTTCCCCAAGAGAAATAAACTGCCTATGAGCCTGAGCTCAACAACAATCAGAGGGAACAAGCACACTTGAATCAACATTTATTAGCAGACTTCAATCAGAAGTTATCCTCAGGCATAAGATGGAAATCTTACATTTTTCCATATGATGAATAATGTGCACATATAAAAATTTACATATATATATGTAAAAAATCATAACTACATATCTTTTATTATGTCTGTCAAACCTTAAGGCTCAGGTTATCATGTTGTTGGCAGTGTTTTGTGGCTTATTTGAAATTACTTGGCCACTTCATGCAGTCCTCTGACAAAAAAAAATATGCTCTTTCCAGTTATTCAACTAATTTAGAACAAAAGAATTTACATTTCAAATCCCTTAAAACAACTCTAACTCATATCATCCATGAACTGGATTTCCATATAAAATAAGCTCAATTAAAAGAAATCTTTTATGTCATGATAATACAATCACTGGACCACATTCCCATTTATGTTAACACTCCTTTCCCCAGCTTCTAACAAAATAAGTTCATGTCATTCCCTTAGGATCCTTTTTATATTAAAAAAAGCAAAAACACACACACACACACACAAAAAAAAGAAACAACAAAATAAAAAAAACCCCACATAACAGCAAACTGTACTTATCTTCCTTTTAAAATGCAATGAGTTCAAATCAAGTTATGGACTTGCTTCTCCCATCCCAAATCAGATTTTACAAATACTTGAGATACCAGAAGTTGCCATACAAAATTTCAAAAGAAGTGGCAATATCATTAAAAAAAAAAAATAATAAAAAAAACCCCAAACCACTAATACAGGCACTATCCAGCACCAATATTGATGCTAAATTATCCAAAATCTTAACTGGGATCATGCCAGCAAACTCTGTCAGAATTATTCCCTTGAAAAGTCTGAGACACTGAGGCAGATCCAAACAACTTCATGTAACCTCCAGCTGAAGCTGAGCACTTGCCACATCCATTTATTCCCTTTATTTAAAGCACACCTGAACGTTACCTGTGTTACTTCTCAATTTGGTGTAAGGTTTGGACCCTCAACTTTAGTGCATCCCTCAGAATGAGAATCTCAAGGATGATTAACCCTTGGAGAACCACAGCAGCCACTTCCCCCCCAGACCCTACACATCACTTCACTCTGATGTGGGTTACTTTAAATTTCTCTTCCCATGGTCCAGGTGGGCAAAGGTTTCTAATTTGGGATAGCTCCAAACACCCTTCCCACTGGCACAGATCAGGTCATGTCAGTGTTCAGCACTGGAGATGCTGTGACAAAAATCTCTGTAGAGATTCCAAGTGGGAGCTCTGTGTTCATTCTGTTACCTCACTATTTTTAGACACAGTACACCTCTAATTAAAATTAAGAGAGGCCAGCAGAAAATTATTTCCACTGGAAAACAGCAGTAGCTCACTGAAGTTTCTCTTTGAAAAATTACACTTACTTAGTGTAAAACTGAAAAGGTAAAGATGCACATCTTCTCATGAAGTCAGATCCTGCAGAGCCAAAACCTTCAGCAGAAATTGTACTGAATGAAGACAATGTGAGTACATGAAATGTCTGAATGGACCAATGCCTTCTAGATCACTGAGCATTTATAGATTTATCCACTGTTTATCTGAAAACTAATAAGGCAGTTCCTTGGTGAACATTTCCCTGTTTTTAGAGTTTTTAATAAGAATCCCTGAGGGACATCAAGAAACAGGCACATATCTCTTGAAATCACTAGGAAACTTTACTTTTTTTTTATTAAACACTGCTTGCCATGACAAACAACATGACTAAAAATAGAATAGAGCAAACAAAACGTTACAAATAGAAGCTTTAAAAATAATCACTATAAACTAGAAGTATTATTGAGTCCTGAGTGCAAACCTGGAAACCATAATCTGCAGGAATTAAGAAAATTTGGAGAAAAAAAACAAACCAAGAAAAGTTGCAGTTGCTTTTCTAGAAGAGTCCAGGAGAAGTGCAGGGATTCCATCTTGACTGCTACTGAAAAAAAACAGCCCCCAAAAAAGCAATTTTTACCATAACTCAAAGGCAGAGGAGAAGCAGGAGGGGTGAATCAAACCCAGTGAAAAAGATTTTACTGAAAGAGTAATTTTTTTACTTAAAATATTCACTGACATGACAGTAGCAGAGACATCAATCTCAGTGGTGTCAGCCTAGGGCTGCAGCTCCTGCTGAAGCCCCACACTGAAGGCTCAGGCAGAAAGCACAAAGCTAACAGGGAAGGTCACAGAGTAACTTCCTGGAATTTCATTCCACTCTGCACAATGAACACGGGAGATGAGCATTATTTTTAATGGTGCTAATTCTTCACTGTGGAAAGCTCCTATGGACTTAAATAGAGGCTTTTTACTTAATGAGAAAGAGCAGAACTGGACCTCACATGACAGGATTAATGAACCTTTGCAGCCTCAAAAGCAACAAGGACTATACTGACCCCTTCCCACCGACCTCCCATCTGGGGAAATTCCCTTACAGGAATCAAAATTACCAGTACAGGGAAGTCCACTCACATTTGAGCTCCAGTTTGGTTAGCACCACACAAAAACAGTGCCAATCTCCACTTTTCCTCTTACAAAGTGGCAGATATGAGGAAGAGGATTTTTTTTTTTTTTTCTAAATGCTAACTGGTGCAAATCCCAAATGTTCTAATCCTTTCCATTGACATTCTAGCCGCATTAAATTTAGCTGAGACTTTGGAACTATTTTTGGAAGCTTTTAACATCCAAAGGGACGATTCAGTTTTATTCCTCTGAAGCAGGACTGGTCAGCTCAAGCAGTCCAAGACATGCACATCACACCGAAGGCTCAGCTGTGCCTCCCACGCCAGGGATGAATCCTGAGACCACAAAGGGACTCGTCTGGCATTGCCCTGCTGAGCATCTGCGTCTCCAGCGCTGGAGAAAACAATCCAGGAGGCACTGGTGAACCCAACCAAGCCAAAATTCCAGTCCCAGTCCCACTGCACAGCAGGAAGGTGATGCTTTGCAGCCAGTGCCAGGTGTGAAGATTCCCTGTGCTGTTCTTAAAGTCAAGAAGCTGAGCCTCGATCAGTTGGGCACTACAGTAACCATGGCAACATTAAGGCATTCAAAGAACAACCAAAAACCCTCCCCAAACACAAAGAAACCAGAACAAGCCTCCTGATCACCTTCACTTGGCCTCTATGCTAATCTATTTAAAGCAAGCCCGTTTTATAAGGGGCACACAGCATTAGAGCCTCACTGGCCTTCAGCCAGAGCTGTCACCTCACACAGGGGTCAGTGGAACACTGGTTCAGCAGCCCTCCAGCTCGTAACCTGAAATTCAGAACTGTGCCCCAGACCTCACCCAGAACTACCCCCAACAGCAGCCATTCACACGGCTGAACTCCTAGAAGACACTCAGGACACAATGATGACTTGGAATAAAATTTCAAGGTTTCCTCCTCTGAAAGGATTTCCTGCTAGCACAATCTAGTAATTTATACATAAATTAATTAATTAAGGACACCAATGCAATGAAAAACGTTTTCAACACAAACAATGACAAACCAAGCTACTGAATCCAAACAAAAACTACAAAACTTGGAAGGGGACAGAAAAACTAGCACACAGCTGACAACTTCTGAGAAGTTTAAGAAGGATAGGACAGATCCTGCTGTTAAAGGTACTAAAGATTAGTTAACAGATCATCTACAGAAAATCTTCTTCTGTCCTTGTTTACTGAGATGTGTTAGCAGCTTTCTGTAATGTATTATATTCTCAGAGTACTCAGACTTCCATCTATTCAAGGATGATGGACAATCATATTATTTAGTTTCACTGCAGGAATAAATGCAGCAGTTTCTTTACAGTAATCATGTATTTTCATAGAATAGGAGTTTGCCTTTTCGTCAGGGCAGCCACTCTGACTAACTAAAAGACCAAACCATTTCCAAGGGCAAAACTTTAAAGCTGAAGACAGAAGCTGGTGTAAAGTATAACCCCTGATTAAACTACAATTCTCATTTATATGTTTTCTTTCAGCTGTATGAACTTATCATACATTTGTTTTTAGGAACTTTCATTTAACTCCAAACTCAAGAAATAAAGGAACACAATATTTCAAAGAGGTACAAAAGAATCTAGGAGAGGTGAGGGGAAAAAACCCAAACCAGCAAGTTTGGAGAGCTACCTATTACATAAGCATCAAATGATATTGGCTCGGGATCACTGAATCACAGAATGGTTTGGGTTGGAAGAGATATTAAAAACCATCTCGTTCCAAGCACCTGCCACGGGCAGGAACACCTTTCACTATCCTGGCTGCTCCGAGCCCCTCGCAGTCTGGCTTTGGCCACTTCCAGGGATCCAGGGGCATTCACAGCTTCTCTGGGCACCCTGTGCCAGCGCCCCACCAGCCTCACAGTAAAGAGCTTATTCCTAATATCTAATCTAAACCAACCTTCCTTCACTCCAAAGCCATTCCCCCTCGGCTACGGCGGACAAGTTTAAAGAAGAAAAGAAGAAGAGCCTCTCTCTCAGGGCTCCCGGCGCAGCCCAGCCCGGAGCTGCCCGAGCGCCCGGTCCGAGTCCGCATCGCTGCGACCCCGACCCGCTCCCAGCACGGCCGCAAGCGCCCTTCCCACACCCCCATCCCTCCTCACGAGCTCCTCCACATCCCACCGGGGGAGACACCGGCCCCGGCCCCGAGCCCTCCCGAGGGGCGGCCGCGGGCTCGCCGCGCATCCCCCGCGCCCCGAGAGCCGCGGGTGGAAGGAGTCCCGAGGGCAGCGCGGCGCCGGGGCAGGACCGCGGGGCGGTTGCATAACCCAGGTCTGCGGGGCAGCGCTGCGGCCCCGGCGGCGAAGGAGCCCCTGGGGTGGCGGCCGTGCCCTTACCTGCGGCTCGCTCGCCCTTCCCTGCCCGCCCGGAGTCCGCCGCGCTCCGCGCCCAACGCTCCCTCAGAGCGCCCCGCGCCCGCCCGCGCCGCGCCCGCCAAGG
>VYXF01013034.1:85965-176082 GCA_013397295.1 Polioptila caerulea
GATGGGATGGGATGGGATGGTCGCAAGGAGGGGTGGGATAACTTATGGTAAGGGAGAGGTGGGGTAGGGCCATACAGGATGGATTGGAATGGGAATGAAGAGGGCTGGGATGGTCGAGTAAGGTAAGGTAGGGGAGAGGTGGTGTGGGATGGAATGGGATGGAGTGGAAAGGAATTAAATGGAATAGAAGTGAGGGGAGATGGGGTAAGAGAGAGATGGGACGGGATAGAGCAGGAGTGAAGGGGTGATGGGATGAGGTAGGGGAGAGGTGGGGTGGGATGCAGACAGAAGAGGGTGCACATGCTCACAGTGCCAGGGCCCCTCGCCATGGCTTTAGTGACAACCCCTCAAGCCCTCCTGTGTCAATGTTGCAGGGATCCTAATTGCTCTGGAGGATGGAGCTCCCAAGACCATTTCTGCCTCTGACCACCAACCCCCCAACTGTCTTTTGGAGTGAGCTCCACCTGGGACAGAGCCAGTTCTTCAGCCTAACAGGTGAATCGGGGCAGGGAGAATCTCCCCACTACAGACAATGCCAGAAGAAGCATTTGTAGGGCTCTAAAGGAACGAGATGTTTACACGGGCAAAAGGCTGATGCTGGTCATGATTTTAAAAGAAGAGAAAGCCCTCAGATGCCCCCAAGGCATGTTTTATTAAAGGAAGGGCTATTTTCTCTCTTTCAGCTGCACATCCGAGGCTGCTAAACGTTAGAGGCTAACACTGATTTTCTGTGGTCTCTTCACTTTGGAATGTAATACAAAGGGATTTAATCAATAGGGTGATACAGAAACGTAAATAGGTTTTTGTAAAGATGGCTTTGAAAATCTATAGAATGTAATGAAGAACTAGAAGAGTCCCATGTAATTATTAAATACCCTATAAAAATCCATGTAA
Source organism: Polioptila caerulea (assembly GCA_013397295.1). NCBI lineage: Eukaryota > Metazoa > Chordata > Aves > Passeriformes > Certhiidae > Polioptila > Polioptila caerulea. Next base: position 86,860 of record VYXF01013034.1, read on the forward strand.
GGAATAATTTTCCATTAGTTAAAAATATATAAAAAAGATGTGTGCCATTTATAGCAGCACTTTCCAATAATAGCAGAAAATAAATGGTGTGAAGAATGAAATCAATAGCATATCCCACCTCATCTCTGCAGACAGCAAAGAGCAATGCACTGGAGATTGCTGTACTTACAACAGAAGAGTTTCTTCCTGGTCCCTTAGCTTGATATATCCCTTGCCTTGATGCATATCTGATTTAGACCACTTTCAGGGTTTCTGCTTCAGTTTCACTTTTATTTTTAAATGTATAATAGGTAACTTATAATAGTAATTACTATTTTCATTGGTTTGTCCTTGTGCCTAAAATATCGATCTCTGACCATGATCTTACTGCTCTAGGCATTATGCAGAAGAATAAGCAAGCTATGGAACCAAGGATGTCATTGTATAAACTAATCAGGTTTTATATCAAATTATCTTCTTGTTGGTTTTTGTTTTGGGAATTAAACCTGGTAGGATATTTTCCTTTGTTTCCACTTCTGTGTGTTCCCTTTGCACGATGTGTTATTTTAATATTCTGAGTAGGAAGAGCATCCACTGGGATTTTTCTGTCCAGCATTTTATGTTGTACAATTTCCTTGTGTCTTCTTATCTCCATCCTCTTAACTGTACATTGTGTCTCAATTTTTATTAATTTTCATATTGGGAAGAATGTTTTCATTGTGATGAAGCTGCCCTAGCATATGTTTTTCTTGTGGTAAAATAGGAATCTCTGCAGTTTTGAAAGCAAGCTAACCCATGCTCACAAAAAAGCAGGAAAGCCAAGGTCAGCACTTTGGGTTTATGTGCATCCAGGCACTATTGCTGAGATGAAAGGGAAAAAACACTAAACTCCACTGATTGCAGTGAAATGTCCTTCAAAGTAGATAATTATAAGAATGGCAGCAATTGCAGGATTTTAATATCCCCTGTTACAAGCACTAAAAATTTCTATTAGGAAAGGTCACAAAATAATTTATTATTTAGACATGGGAAAATGGCATTGCCAAAATAATAGGATAAGAGCAGTTGAGAGAATGTCCTTTGTGGAGTCTCACCCTTCACTCCAGAGCTGTTCAGGCCATGCACCCTGTGCCTCTTAAAGGCTGTGGCCATCTTCCCACAACCTAAGCAGCTGCAGAGTGCCAAAACCTGGAGGAAGCTGTAATTCTGGAAAGGATACCCAAGGAGGTGATAAAACAGCTGCTACTTGCAGGATCCACAAGCAGTGCTGTGAGCTCATCCCACAGAACTGAGTGGGAGTTTGTTACTGATATCCCAGAGCACAGGCTTAGCCCAGCTCCTCCAAATCCTGAGCTGCTCATTATCTTCAGTCTGCACCTGCTTCCCATCTCCAGATTTAATCTGTAAGCAAAAGTGGCCTCTCAAGTGTGCTGAAGCACCCACAGAGAATTTCAACACAACTGAAGCACTGTAACCAGAAGATTTTGCCCCCTGACAATGTTACCTTGATTTCTGATCATCAAAATACAAACCCTGGCTAAGTCCTGCAGCCTTTGCAGATGTTTTGCTGATAAATTCTCATTTTTCAGAAGAAACAAGTCAGTAATGCCTGAAAATCTGTAGATTTTGAAGAAGTCAACGCTTCATCTTTTACATTTTTGCTCACTGGGATAATTCCAAATTCTTTGGCCAGATATGGATTATGATTTCTTGCAAATGGCTGAGTCTGGAGATTAGAATGGATAAAGAAGTAAAATTAATGTTGACTCTGTCAGCATTATAATCTCGATTGTCTCTGTTACTTTCTTAGAACATTAAAAACACAGTTGGATCCATCTAGCTTTGTGTTTCATCTCCAGCAGCCAAGACTAGATGCTCAGTAAATCAGTGTAAAAATAGGCTCTGTGTTCTCCTATTTACCTTACAATTTTCCAGCAACTAGGGAGGTAGGGATTTCTGGAACTCATGGCTGAAGCCAAGTTACCCCACTTAGTAGCCACCAGTGGTTCTGTTCTCTAGGAGTTTTTAACTCTTTTTGAACCCATTTGTAGTTTTGCTTTCCACAATGTGCTGTGACAGGATAGTTCTTCACTGTGTAAAAACAATTTCAGGTTATCCCTGTTTAAGTGTTCCTTTGTTATAGAGGCAGTAAATGTATTGTTTATACCTTCTCACCATCATTATAGGACAAGGTGGATTGACTTAAGATGAAGAAAAAGGGCAGGTTTAGATTAGATATTAGGAAGAAATTCTTCCTGTGAAGCTGTAGAAGCCTTGGCACAGGTTGCCTGGAGAAGCTCTGGATACTCCATTCCTGGAAGTGTTCAAGGCCAGACTGGAGCAACCTGGTCTGGTGGAAGGTGTCCCTGCACATGGCAGGAATTGGAACAAGATGAGCTTTTAGTTCCTTCCAACCCAAACTGTTCTGTGATTACTTTCTAGCCTTTAATTGGATTTCCCTCCAGCTATCCCTTTTTCGATTTCAGGTGGTTTTCTCTGTTTTCAGTGGGAGACTTTATCACCATCATCTCTAGCCTGTACAAGGCTAGATTTTACAAGAAAATACTACTTTGACTCTGCTAAAATGACTGTTGAATTTTTCTGGGTCTGGAATAGACAAGAGCTGTCTAGCCAAGGGACTTTGAATTACTCTGAGCATCTAGGCTAAAGAGCTCTATGACTCTGGGGGTCCCCTCATCATCTAAGGGGGACAATTTTTTACATTCCATTCCCCTTTTTGACCACTTCCTAGCCCCACAGTGACATTTCCAGAGGGCTTTCCACTTCAGTCTCCAGATCTCCTGCAGTGCTGGACCCAGTGTCTGTGTGTGTGTGGTTGGGGTTATTTTTTTCCCTTTGCATTGCTTTGCACTTATCACTGCTGAACTTCATCTGCCAATTTATCACCCAGTCACTCAGGGCAGTGAGACAGCATTGCCTCAACACCTCTCCAGTGCCTGTGTGTGCTCAGCAACTGCAGAGCAGCTTAGCTGCAACACATGACAGAGAAAAGCAAAAATGTGCAAAGCAAACACTGTCTCTTTTTGCTTTTTATCTACAGAGCATTTTACATTGTTCTGAGTACAGGAATAATAATTACACAAATTTAAAATTCCTGCAGGGAAGGAGACAATCCTGTACCTGCTGTAAAATTGCAGTGCCTGTAGTGCCCTTACATACATTACTCTGCAAGCAGGAGCTTGATCATGGAGCAGAGCTGTTTCCTTTGGGGGCTTGGAAAAGCAGGGAAGCAGATGCTCCAGCTGGGATGTCTCTTCTCTCCAAATCTGGAATTTAGGGGTCAGGCAAGTGTGGAGAAGAACCTAAAGAGGGCTTCCAGCAGCTAAAGGGGCTACAAGAGAGCTGGAGAGGGACTTTTATTAGGGGAATGGAGGGGTAGAACAAGGAAAAAGGCCTTAAGCTGAAGGGAGGCAGGATTAAATTAAGTATTGAAAAGAAATTCTTCCCTATGAGGGTGGTGAGGCCCTGGCCCAGGGAAGCTGTGGATGCCTCATCCTTGGAAGTGCTCAAGTTCAGGTTGGGTGGGACTTGGAGCAACGTTGTCTAGTGGAAGGTGTCCCTGCCCATGGCAGGGGATGGAATGGGATGATCCTTAAGGTCCCTTCCAACCCAAACCAGTCTGTGTTTCCATAAGAACCTGTGGCACTGCTCTGGAACCCCTGAGTTCCCACCTTTGCAGTGGGACACCCCCTGCATTTGGCTCTGTTGCTCCCTAAATCCCCTCTCTGGCATATCCCTGTTGTTTCTGAGCATCTTCAGGAGCAGACAGAGGTCAGACAAGGAGCTCGTGTCTTTTAAGGCAATGAGAACAGGAACAAAGAATCTTTCCATGTTACATCTACTTCAGAGAGTGAGAGCTGTTGAAAAAAATAAAGGGCTTTTTGATTTCATATTGCAAAAATTCCCTATCTAACGTAAAGTCCCCCAAAACAGAACTTTACTATCTTATAGCTCACCCTCAGCTTTAAAGACAACAAAAATGGCATGTCCCCATTTCTGTTGAAGGAATATTTTTAACCAAGAGATGTTTTTTCAGCCTAGATGCATGATAGATCAAGGGGAAAAACTGGTTTCATTGACTTTTAAAACAACCTCCACTTCAAGAAAGAAAAACACAAACCTTTTGCTCTGTAACAAACAACATCCTTACAGTACAAGTGCAACTCTCAGATCTAAAATATTATGGCCAGATGCAAATTGTCACATTGGAATGAGGATGCTGAAATAAAAGATTTTCCTTTTGTTCCTTGTTTCTTTAAAATTTTGCAGTTTACTCCTTATGTCCTTTCCCAAGTGATCTCTCAGCAGAGTCCTGGACTGTTTATTTCATAATTGGTTCATTAAGGTCAAGGCCTGTATAAGCTACTGTGCAAATTCAAAAGCAATCTTGGAGGTGTAGCCACAATTCAAGAGCATGACTGATGATGTCAGCCCAAATTCCTCAAGAATAAACTCTGGTTTGCTGCCATGTGTTAACAAGTAGAAGCACTTGGTTTCTAGGATTTACCCAGTCAGACTACAGGAAGCTGAAACATCTGGCTGGTCAAAATGGTCACAAGGTTATAGAGGCAATGACAAAGGTGCCAGAAAATTCACTCCAGGAAATGAGCACAGTTTAACCACAACATAAGTTCATTCTCCAAACACACTGTCTTACCTTTCTGATGCACTGGTTTCTATTTTTTTTTAGATTTTAATTCTCCATGAATGAAACTCCATGTATTTTGAGGAAGTGCTAAACATCACAATGGTTTTTAGTAAGTAATTCTTAACACTCTCTGCTGTTTCTTACATTTGTGATGAGAATTATTAGAAGTGACTTGCCCATTGTGACCCAAATGGAAATAAAAAAATGCAATGAGCCATAGCTATGTGACCTCAAGCCAAATGCTTCAAACTCATGTACCTAAATATAGACACCTAAATAAATGGCCTGGTTTTCAGGAGCACTGTGTGATTCTCAGAGTTGTCGGTGCTCTGAAAAATCAAGATGCTTATTTAGGTATCTAAATACAGACTGAACTTATGAATATATTATTTAATTTGTTTCAGAATGTAAACAACGAAGAAAACAAAGCTATCAGAAATTCTATTTTTATATGTGTGTTGGGAGTTGTGCTAATTAGAAGGCCACAGAGTGTAATTCACTGCATGATGCAATTTACTCCTCTAAAGCAAATATTGTGGTAATTAATGATTATTAATTGTTGAGAAGTAGAATTTAGTAGCCCTAGTTCTGAAGCAGTGCTAGACAGGTTTGATGGAGAAGTCCACTGTATGAGATTTCTTTGCCTTTTATTAATCTTTTTCCTTAATTATGGAGATTGACACAGGAAGGCTTTCCAAAATGTCATTTTAGGGAGCTTTGTTTATATTAAGAGATCATTAAAAAAAAAATTTTGAATGTTTCAGTGTCCTTAAGTGTGGTCCATAATCTTTGGGCTTTTTATGTTTTTCTTTCTTCTCTGAAATTTTCATTCATTATTCTGACACTTTTAAGTGACTACTGAAGGCATAATTGGAGTATCATGGGAAGCAAAAGGCTGTGTTATTAGTCAGCATGACACCACATACACATCCAGCTAATAAAAAATAAGCAGCTCAAGCAGGTAAGTAACCATTGAGACTGTATTTTTGAGCCTGAATTGTGCCTACAAGTGAAAGCCTGATTTTTCAACACTTCTACTAAAGACATAGTTTGCTTACACACTTTTTCTTTGTGTATGCTTGTATTTATATCATTGCTTTTATATATTTTAGCACTGATTCTCTAGAGATCACATCAATGACTGGCAGTGGATGATGCCAGTGCTCCTGTCCTGCCAGCCCTTGTGCAAAGGGAACACTGGGGATGGCAAAATGGAAACACTTTTGGTGACACAGATATTTTTGGGCAGTCAGAGCTTCCACAGCACTGAGTCACTGCAGCAGAGCAACCTCTAAGAAGTGTCCTCTTTCCACATCAGCCAGAGGGAAGGCTCTGCCCCTTCCTCCTGCTCTCCCAGCAGTGTGACACAGCTCCAGGAGGGACAGCCAGTCCATTCAGGAGTTATCCTCTACTGAGGCACTGATCTGCCTGGCTTACCCTTGCAGTGTTGCACTCCACCTTTAAGCTTTTCTGGTATTTGGCAACCTGGATGTCTGAAAAACCTGAAGGAAAATGTAAGCTGAGTTTACAGCTGAGATGGGAAGGGGGAAAAAGCACTATTGAAGTTCCTAAGGAGGATGGAAACAGTAAATGGAAGATTAAAAGGAAAGATGAAGCAGGGCCTGTAGTCTGATTGTGCCCTTTGACTGCTCCAGGGCCACCTTGGGGAGCAGCCTGCTGTGCCATAAAGGTCCTGCTCAGCCAGCCCACCAAGACATCCAATGGCATGGCACATTCCCAGGCTGTGACATCCAGTGGCATGGCACACTTCCAGGCTGTGACATCCAGTGGCATGGCACATTCCCAGGCTGTGACATCCAGTGGCATGGCACACTTCCAGGCTGTGACATCCAGTGGCATGGCACATTCCTAGGCTGTAACATCCAGTGGCATGGCACATTCCCAGGCTGTGAGAGCTCAGAGCCCAGCAGGCAGGACAGCCCCAGCTTCCAGCTCCTTTGCCCAGCTTCCCTCTTTGACCCCTGTAGAAAGATGCCAATGCTGGAACATCTCTGTGTGGGGGATAAATGTTCCTTCCCAGTTGCAGGTGTGGCAGCTCAGGGCTGATGTGATTGCAACAAATCACCCAGATTTGTCCTGGCTTGTGGATGTGTAGAGAACTCATTTCCGACAGACCCACACTCCTGAATGTACAAACTATGCTTGTGCTCAAAACCTCTGAACCAGGCTGCAAGGCCAGAGTCTGCTGGAAAAATTTAGCTGGATATATCGATTAATACCCAAAGGACAGAATAAAACCATGTCCTGCTGATTCAGGCCTCTTTATTATTTTAAGGAACAACTAGATCATTGTGATGAAACTGGCTTTTAACAAAGTGGTGCTTGATTTCACTTCATGGTAAGCAAAGACTAATTGCCAGGTTTTCAGAGAGTAAAACACTCCTTGGTTTATTTTCTCAGAAAAAGGAACTTCAAACCTCAGCTTTAAAGCCTGAAAACGCCCTAGTAATTATCCTTCTTTATCTGCATATTATTCCAGTTCTATAAACAAGCTTAAAATAGTAAATTATAATATTAAGATTTGGGCAGAAGAGCATCAAAGGCAGTATCTTCAGCTCTAGTGAATTACTTAAAGAACAGAATTCTGAGTATCTCACACTGCTTATCCATTTTAACCTGGGAATCACATTCAGGGGGCCATGTCATGATACTGGAAATCACTTCATTTTCTTCTGGTGGCAAGCAAACAGAAGGACACACTTAATACTTTTCTGAGCATTGATGGTCTTCAGAATAAAGGTCAGATAAAAGGCCAGTGCCTTGAAACTGCCTGTGTATCTGTGTCAACAAAGGCCAACACTATGAACTCAGTGTGTTTAATTTAAACGAGTTGAGTCTGGCTACAAATGAAACCTTTGTGGGGAAGGTGACAGAGCCCCATCTCCAGCTTGGATCCTGCTTTAGCAGTGCAAGACCCCACAGCAAGAGTAGTTTGGACATGCAGTGCTGAGGGACCACATCCACAGAGACTATCTTGGCTCTTATTTGGGTCAGATCTTCACAGAAATCATTGGTAATTGCCTCTGAGCAAGGACATAGGAAAGAGGGAAGGCCAAGTCTTTCCATTCCCTAATTCTGCTTTGTAAAGAACATGATCCTCCTTAGGTTTAGATTTCTCTGCCCAACTGTGATTACGTGATCTGAGTATTATGCACTCAGAAAAAGATGTTTTCTGCCTTTGTGGACTACCTAGAAATTGCTTTATGGAAGCAGAATGCCCATAGAGATAATTTAGGTCTTCAGACTTTCCTGGTTTATGTTTTGCAGATTCCTGAAAAATAATGAGGTTATCTTTTCCTCCTCCCTTCACCCCAGGAATGCACACATCCCAGAGCAAGAGCAGCTGCTTTGGAAAAGTGGGCAATTTTGTTGTCAGGACTATTCATATAGAAATGTCATTTCAGTGCTTGGTAAAACAATTCCATTTTCTCATCTGCAGTTCTACCTCATTCCAGGTAGGAATTTGCTCATTTTCATTTCAGTCCACTGCAGAAAGGCACAGCAAGCTCCAAAGGCCCATCCACTATTGGAGAGCTCTGATCTCGCTCAAATTTATCAGGAGCAGTTTGCAATGACATCCAGGGCTGTTAGAGTGGGATGGGAGACATAGGATCTCCTCTCCAGCATTGAAGTTCTTGTTTTTGTAACCAAAATCCATGTTAGGACCTTCAAGCAAAGTATCCCATGTGATAATAATTTGCTCATTTGCCTTTTTCAAAGCTGGAAAGATGATGTATGACATCTCTAGAGCAGGAAAAGTGCCACTAGGAATATTAGAGTATAGCTGTAGTTCCTACTCACAGGCAGCTACTACTCAGCCTTCTAGATAATGCTTCTCCATAGGGGTTGGTTTTATGAAAGGAAGTTGTCTTCACTCAACAAGAAACTTGCCCATTGTCTTTACATGCCAAGCCTTGCATTAAAAACAAAGTATTTCTGAAGACTGTGGGGTACAGCTGTTTCATCATCCTCTTCAAAACTGTGAATTAAGAGATTTTAAATATTTCTCCTGAGTGTTATGACTGTAACTCTACAAGAAGTGTAATTTACCAGTGGCACACGTCAGGAAAACATGCAGCTCATCCAAAGCCTTGCAGACAACCATTGCTATCAATAACCAGGCAGAAGTGCTCTGATGAGTGGGAGCAACACTTACAGCTTTTAAGCCATACAGACTTTGCAGCAGTGGGTAATTGTCATTATTACCCCAGTGTGAGGAAACAGGGATGAAGTGATTCACCCAAAGAGCACAGTGAGTCAATGGGGGAGCTGGGAATAGAGTGCAGAATTCCCTGCATTATCCATTGGAGACTTCAGATAATATCATTTTATAAATGCTCTATGTTTGTAAAGACTTCAGTGCTATAATTATCCTCCCAGGACTCTCATGGAAACAAGATATTTATAACTCCATTAAGCCTTTCCTGGTAATTTTATGATCAAAGTGAAAAACCCAAATAATGCTGTGCCAATCAGTCGCATGTCCAATGTCATCCAGAATGGCCACATGATGAAAGCCTCTCCCTGGATGTTGCAATTAAGTGCTTGCTATCTTCTGAATGCCTTTCCTGTGTCCAATTCCCCTTCTGCCACATGGTGGACAGGGAGTACTTTTTGCAGTGTGATGAGCCATGCATTTAGAATGTACCAAATAACTGGGAAAGATGCTTGTTGCCAACAAAGCCTACTGGTTTGGGCTATAAATGCTTCCTAAAATCCTTTCACGTGTGCCAGGTTCACCTAAAATGAGCAAAGCCACCTCAGTATTTCCACTAACCTTTGTATGTCCCTAAAATTACAACAAGACTAACTGTAAACAACAGGTTGAGGACTTCTGGACCCCGGTTCAGCAAAGCACTTAAGCCTGTGCTTAAATCAAAATCCATTCTTATTCCCCAGATCCATTTTAAGTGTTTGTTTAAGGCAAAACACATGCTTAAGTCGAGTTTTGCTTGGCACAGTGCTTAAGCCCAGCACAGAGCACGGGCCTTAAAATAATTTATTTTTGAGGGGAAGTAATTTTTAGTCCCCTTCTCAATGGCCACAGCACTCTTTTAGTCCCCAGACAGCTGTTTTGAGGAGGTGTATGTGCTAAGCCTAAATTTCTGGGTCCTGTGACAATCAGTGGCACAGAAAAGAGAACGACCCCTTGAAATACTTGACTTGAGAGGGGCCTTTGGGGAGGCTCATTAGAGGGAAGACATGAAAGGAGTTGTGATTATTCTGGGAGGTGGCTGCTGATACTGTGGGTGATCTTTTCACTGCACTGACTGGAGACAATTCACTTACAGGAGATCAACAATTTAAACTCAAAATGTTTTCAGGAGTTTTATATTTCCACAGGAAATTCATTATTTCAGGGAAAGTGTTTATACTTTCTTCAAAAGTATCAAAAAATATTTGGCTGGAATGTGTTAGTTTCCTTTTTTTTTTTTTCCCTGAAACACTTTTTTGATATGCAATTATTAAAGGAAAATGCATTTAACAAACTTTTATTTCTCATTCTTCATAACTCCAGATTTCCTGTCTCATTAAGACAACTCTTACCATTGTTTCACTGACTTTGACACTGGAATTTGTCAGGTAGATCTGGCCTTTGCCACGTCTGGAGGAGGAACAATTACATTTTCTAAGATGTTTTTTGAGGGATGCTCCACTACTTTCCCCTTAACATCCAGACTTCATACAGAAGGTAGAAATAAAAGAAGTAGCTTGAAATTCATTTTATTTCTCTGTCAGCTTAAAAATCTTCTGCTTCTTACAGTCTTGTGGTAATGGCATGGATAAAACCTTACTCTGACTCTTGCTACTAATATGTTGGACAGCTTTGTAACAGCAGGGAGAGTCAGGTAAGAGGACAGATCCCCCATGGAAATTTGGCACTGCTGTATTTAAAAGCAGATTGGACCAGCACTTGAAGAGGAATAATTTAGATACTCTTAATCCACTCCCGCGCCCGGTATCGCGATGACCTTTTAATGCCCGTTTAACCCTGTCCCATGGGAAAGGCTTTCCCTCCCTCTGAAGCTTCTGGATTATTTCCAGGCAGAAGACCCCTTTTAGCTCTATCACTTGACCACCACATTGCTTCACTAATCCACCTCCCTTGTTTTTTTCCACCTTGGAAAGTACAGCGAGTGCCTGGAGCTGTCATCCACAATAGGGCAGCCATGGGACCCCACAGTCAGGCCCACTTTTCTTCACCTCTGCCATGAACAGGTATTTCTTGGCTAAAGCCTGCACTTCTAATAAGAAGAGCCATGAAAATATGAGTCCTGCCTTTCAGGACACATATTTTCATGGCTGATTCTAGTCTGGGAGTTACTAAATCCAGTAGCCCCACAGAGGTGAGGCTGCTGCAGCTCCACACCCTGGGTCCAGCAGACGATGTGTCAAATGTCTGTATGCACTGATGGTTCCAGTGGCCAGCTCTGACAGAAACACTCAGCACTCACACAAACAACACCAGTGGCCTCATCCTGCCCCCTGCTCTGGCAGATTGGGGTGAAGGTCTGTGAGTGCAAAATATTTGTAAAACTTATCACAGAATCATACAATGGTTTGGATTGGAAGGGACCTTAAAGATCCCCCAGTTCCAATCCCCTGCCATGGACAGGAACACCTTCCACTAGACCGGGTTGCTCAAAGGCCCATCCAGCCTGACCTTGAAAATATTACAGTCATTTCCAAATTTTAAAATTAAAATACACACTTCCAGGTAATACCACACATGAAATCCAAGAGAATGGCTTTCAGTTATGGAGGAGACATTGGAACAGCAATTAAGATTGCAACTCTTGCACAGTTAACCCTCATGGGTTAACTTAAAAGTTGGCTGAATCATCTTCCAGCCATATAAATCATTGAAGTTGTTCTATCCATCACGAAGGTAAGCCAACCATGTAATGAATTATACAATGTGTTATTTTCCTATGCATGTTATTCCCATAGTTTGTACTGTTGTTGAAAATCTATTTGTGTGAGGGTTTTTTTTTTGCAAATGCTTTTAAAATGATGCATAATCTTTACTTATAAGACTAAAAATACATGCCAGCTATTATTATTGTATATGAAATCTGACAGCAGTTAAGGTGTTGGAATCTGAACTTATTTGACAGCTTCTTTGAACAACTTTTACTAGGTATTCTTTACAGGATTAAATATTCTAATATTTGGGCATTTGTTCTATAACTCATGTGATAGGGAAAGCAAAAGTGTTCTAGATATTAGACAACCAGTCTCACGAGCAGGAGCAGCTTTCCTTGCAATCACTTTTTACTGGAAGCCAAACATTACAGTCAAACTTTTATTGCAAATTCATGCAAGGACTTATTCTGAATCCTGTGGAACGAAATAAAGCTCAGCAGAAATTTTAGGTGCTCCAGTGGAACAAGATCCCAAACACTTGCAGTTTTTCCACTACAAATGCATTTCAATTGCAAGAAGTTGGCGCTGGTTGTAGGCCTGACCTTCACCTGCCCACACAGACAGTGTGAAGCCACACAAGCCACCACAGTTTGTCAGGATGTGGAGCTGATCCAGAGGTCTCTGCTCAGTCTGTCCTGGATTTTGTGCACATCAGCATCAGGGAGCTGTTTGTTGTTACCAATGTGATTTCTTAGCATGAGGCACCACTTTGGCCTTGGTTTGAAGTGCCCTGCAGGAAGCAGTGACCTGGCCCAAGGGAGCTGCTTCTCCACTGGTTCTGGCACAGCTTCCACACAGGATTTCCAGACACTGCAGCTTTTTGTCTGGAATGTTTGGTGAGTTTAGTATATCAGATTTTCAAAGTCTGTGAATAACTGACCCACAAAGTATCAATGCAGCAGGGGAGCTTGGACTGAAGCACTTGGTAGGTGGGCAGCCAGGGGGAGAGCACAGGTACGACTGCACTGGTTTGGCACAGCACAATGTACAACATTAAAAGCTGAAATCAAGAACTCTACAGGCAGAGAGTCTGTCTGAAGACGTGGGATTGGGAAGCAGCTCAGTGGTTCACCCATCCAGCGTGGGCTGGCAAAGAAAGGTCAGTGCTGCACAATTTTCATTCCCGGCATTTATACCGGACCTGTAATGGTGCCATGGGTTGCTGTGTCCCCACCAAGTGTAAAGGGCTCTGAAGAAAGAAGAAAATCAGAAAAAAACACTTCAGTTAGTTTAGTTAATGGAATTACCATTGTGCATTAACATTAAGATATAAGCATTTTTGCATCTTCAGCCTTAGAGAACCAAGACCAAATACCAATAATTATTTCTTGGCTTTGCCAAAGCCACTGAGTAGGGCCTTCATGGTTAATTATTATTCCAGTCACTCTGTCAGGGTGACACGTGAGCTCTTAAGAAACTCTCACAGTTTTGAATTCTTTCAAAATATTCAAATAATGAAGTGGTGACTGTGCCATTCTCACTTGAGTGTAAAACCTTTCTGTGTCACAGCTGCTCATTCAGTCTTACCCTAATCATTTACCTTCCACCCCTGAATATGGAGTGGAAGAGCACTACAAGTGTTACATGGGATTCCAGATCTTTAAAGTATTAATGATCCCCTTCCATTATTTACTGTTTTTGTGAGCAACAAGTATCAAATCTCTGGTAATGTTTAGGCAACCATGAGACAAAACATTCTTGTATGCACTTTGGCAGTGCAGCCCCACTAACTGGAATTGCTGGAATTACTCTGGATTTTCTGAGTTAAAACAAAGATCGAGTAGGTCATTACACCTTTTATAATACTCCTCTCAAAATTTATGTAACTACAGTTGAGGTGGTTGTTCAGCTGAGCCTGATGAATGAAGGGTATAAAGTTTGGGAATGCTACACAAATGCATGGATCTCTTACCTCCTTTGGTACTGCATCCAACAGCACAAATTCATACTTGTACAGGAACAGCACAACAAACAGCTGGATTTCCATGATCGCAAACCACCTGCAAGAAAAGGGAGGAAAACACAGGCCCTCCAGACTGACCATCATGCTGTGTTATTATCAGGTAAGAAACAGGGTGTCTGACACATTTTACACCCTGTGCTTTAGTTCTGCCTGCAAGTTTCTCTTCCATAGGAAAGCTGGTGTAGTTTGTTCGGGTTTGTTACTCGGCAAAGAACACGAATGTGGCGGCTGCCCCTTCTTTCTGGGAACTGCTGGACTGACAGTATCCCTCTGACACCTATTTTAAACCAGCTCCTTATCATTATGGATTTTTCCACTGTATAAACATTTATGTTCTCCTAACACTTGCTGACTTGAAATAACTTCCTAGGAGTGAAAGGCAGTCAAACACAGCAAAGGCCATATGACTAATCGTGCTATATAAAGTTATATAATGCAGCTGGGAGCCTGGTGACATCAGAGAGTGGTGACAGTGGGAGTTATTAGTTAATGCGTCAGCATTAAGATGCAGTAGGAGACCCAAGGGCATGATTTCTTTTTTCTGTAACACTCTCCCAGAGGTCTTTCTTAGGCCAGAGAAGATTTTGGAAAACTGCAGGTGAAATCCTCCAGGCTATTGGTTTTTAATGCTGATGTGTACAAGAGCTTTCTGCATTCACCAGTGTGCACCTGTGTGAGGTCATGAGATTACTCACTTGCAGAGTTTAGACATAAGTTAAACACCCAGTTAAAATGGTAATAGCACCTTGCTCTTCTACAGAGAAATGCTGGGAAACCTGAATAAAACAGCTATGGGGGAATTCACAGGGGAAGACTGCACATGACTGCAGGTGGAGTTGGCCTGGCAGGTGTGAAGGGAAGCTAAAAAGCTTCACAGACCCCAGGTAACTCCTCCAGAGCCACCCCAGGCTCTGGAGTGGGAAGATCCTTGTTTGTATCAGCACAGCTTCAGACCCAAATTATCCCTGTGAATTGCCTGGAGCCTTTGGTGGCCTTGGCTCAGGGGAATGCAGTGCAGAGATATTTTGATGGCTGTTAGCCCAGCTCAGGTGGGATGTAGCCCAAGCTCCAAGCCTTCAGCACCATGTGAGGGTGGGTCCTTCCAGTCCCAGCTCTGTTTGTACAGCAGGGCCCTGGAGCCCAGTGCTTGAGGGGAGAACACAGCCATGCAAGACTAGCACAGTCACACAGCAATAACCACCTGGTTCAACCAAAGTAGTCAAAATGACATCAAATTTTTCTTTTAGGTAAAAAATATGGCACAGAACTGGCTTTTTGGGAGCTCTTCCCACATCAGTTTGGTAGAATATTGGACAGCTAAGTATTTGCTAGCTTGCAGTTTGATTAAATTAGCTTTCAATTTTATGCTGAACTTTTGCAATGGAGAAATTAAATGTTTCATACATTTAATTTATAAACCTCAGTACTGAAAAAAATAAAAATTCATCTTAAACTTGAAATGCCATTGTTTCATTCAGTCATATGAAGGAAATCTGCAACCTGGAATCCTTGATACAATTCTTGATTTAATTTTCTTTTTTTTCAAGACCATCACATTATTCTTTTACAATTATTGCTGGAAAACCTGAAGGTATGTGTTACCATGTGGACTGCCAAAGGGTCTGAAAGGGCTTTTTTGTCTCTCTGAAAGAAACAGATTCTCCATCTGTTGTCTGTGTAGAAATGTTATACTTTTCTTTCTAAACAAAAGCTTATTTGAAAGATGTTATCAGAGTCCAGAGAACAGCCTGAACAAAGATATAGGTCAGGATATCTAAACAAGCAGCTTTCAGAAACATTGTTTTGCAGCTTTCCCTGTACCTGCAGATGCCTCTTGTGAATTTTGCTGTTGCCCTTGCTGGGAATGAGGCTGTGCTCACATTTAGCTCAGGAATGTGGTACAAGCCACTGAGGTACAGCAGTGAGTGAGCACTTCCCTCTGCAAGCCTAAATGGTGAAAGCAGTTTTATTCCTTTTGCTCATGTCTTTAATGCCTTCACAAAGTTTATCTGGCACTCATGTCTAGCCTGCCATAGGGTGCAGGCTCCAGTATGCAGATCCTCTGCAACACCCTCCAGATTCCTTGCTCCACATGGAACTCAAGGTAAGGATTCTAAGGAGACTTTTTTCTCAGAGGAGCCCAGGTTTTGAAGGTAGAGGGTTGAGCACAGAGATGTTTGAACATGGGAACAAGGAGCAGCTGGCTCCCTGGCACTTGTTCCAGGAAGAGGGACAGCAGAGAAAATAGCAGAAAGAATGCAGGAAGTACCAAGGCTGACATTGCTGGAGGAGTGAAGTGAGGCAGGATCTGCAATTTAAGCCATTATACAATTCTGTGTGCCCTAATGCAAAGACCAGATTCAAACAGAAAGGAGCCAGTTAAGATACCTGAAGATCAGCAGAGATATCAATGGTATCACAGAGGATAGAAAGAAAGTCTCAGACTCATTTCTCTCAGAGAAATGTTCTGTAGGTTTGTTTAGAACTGGTTTAAGGCAGCCTTAATAACTGTGTCTGTAAAATGGTGTTGTTTGGAAGTGGAGCAACTTTCCCCTGATGAAAAGAAACCTCAGCAGGGGCAGAGCCAGCTGAATTTCCTCCCTGAGTGGGAGGCAGTATCCCTTGATACACTGGCCTCAGATTCTGCCTGTTCATTGTGGCTTCACCTGCCTTTTCCAGGAATTAAACCACTTTCAGATCAGCTTAAACAAGGTGCAGATGATGCCGAACATTAGGAGACTGACAAAGAGCAAAGCAAACACTTTATCTCCAAGAGTAAGAGAAGCCCGTTCAAGAGAGTTGTTCTCTGCAGGGTTTGGGAATAAATAAACCCCAGCTGTTTCACTGACCTTCCTGGACACTGATGCTTCCCTCCTCCAAATGCCACAAAGCTGTCCAAGAAAGCATTCTTCTCTAAATTTGCCTCTTTCCAACGATCCTGTGGGAAGAAACTTTTTTTTTCCAAATCAGCCTTATATAAATAAAGCTTAACTTTATTTCTCCAGGCTAAAAATGACCTTGGACAGCTAATCCTCAATACAAAGTTGCACTAATACCATTTTTTTGCATTCAACCTGTTAGTATCAGAGTCTGCATCCAAAAGTCAACACTGAATCAGGGAAAGAAATGAAGGTCCCTTTTGAAACACATTTAGGTGCCTTAAAATGCTGGAGAAGTTTTCAAAATTACCCCTAAAGCAGTTTTCATATACCTCCCCATTTCCTAAATCCTACATCTTGAGCTATTAAAATGCAACCTTCTCTTTTTAAATATATCTACAAATGCAAATGTTCAACCAGTACAGAGGGAAGCCTCAGCCACAAAATTGTGTCATGACATGCAAATAGCTCACTCCCATCTTGCACAAAAAAAAAAAACATTTCAGACTCTCTGCACAGACAAATGCAAGGTCTATGAGCTTTAACTGGTGTAAGCCAGTGTGTGAGAAGATGAATGATTCTCCACAAAAAACAGCTTGTCTGTAGCCAAAGGGATCCTTGCTCCATCCTAAATTGCTTTGAGAGGAAAGGGACAACACAAAGAACAAGGCAATATGGGCTCAAGTTTTGGTGGGTGACACTGAGAGAAGCAAATCTCATGACTGCTGGGTGACAAACTGCACCAGCCTCCACAAACTCAGTGCTACTCTGCCAAGTAACACCCTGTCAAGCTTCTGGTGGTGAGTTCCTCTGATGAAGCTGTCCCAGAGAAGACATAATCTTGCATTTATCTATTTTAGGGTTTGTTTTTTTTTCAGCTAGGGCTGTTCAGAGCTTTCTGAGGAAGAAACCTGTCAGCATCAAAATCCAATAAAGAAAGGAAAAAAATCTCAGTGGTCATGAAGCAAGGTCATACATTTGGAATGACTGTGTCCAAGGGGTACTCATCTATTCCTCTTGAAAAAAAAGGGAGAGTTTCTAAAAAACAAGCTAACTTGCTCTTTAGAAATAAAGTTACTAGATAAATAAACTGCTGCATCAGAGTTTCAGCTTCAGATTTCAAAAAAGCAGGAATTGTTAAAAGGGATTTCAAATGGGGAAGAGTTTGCTAGAAGGGAAGTTTTGTTTAAATTACTCCTTGATGTATTTCTATAAAAAAAAGACAAACTGTTCTATATTGGATGGTGCTAAAAAGAGCAGTTACAAGCCTGCCCACACAGCCACCTGCAGTGGAATAATAATCAAGAAACTAGATTAACTACTGAATTAGCAGAGATAATACCTACAAGAAATCATCCGAGAGAGAGAG
The DNA here is from genome assembly GCA_013397295.1 of Polioptila caerulea. Classification (NCBI taxonomy): domain Eukaryota; kingdom Metazoa; phylum Chordata; class Aves; order Passeriformes; family Certhiidae; genus Polioptila; species Polioptila caerulea. The sequence continues at coordinate 104,667 of VYXF01013034.1, forward strand.
GAGAATACTTGGAATCACAGAATTGGTTAGGTTGGAAAAGACCTTTAAGATCATCAAGTCCAACATTAACCCAGCACTGCCAATCCACCACTAAACCATGCCCTGCCACACCTACACATCTTCTAAATCCCTCCAGGGATGGCCACCTCACCCTTTTCCCAGGCAGCCTGTTCCAATGCCTGACAGCAGTGAAGAAATTTTTCCTAATATCCAATCTAAACCTCCCCTGGCACAATTTGTGGCTGGTTCCTCCCATCCTATCAGTCGTTACTTGAGAGAAAAGACTGACCCCCACCTGGCTGCAATCTCCTCTCAGGGAGTTACAGAGTGGTAAGGTCGGGATCCAAGTGACATTACAGTAGTACCATATTACCTGGAACATGCCACTAAATTATCTTTTTTATTCCTACAGGCTCCTCCTTTATGTCTCTGTATTCAAGGCCATTGTCCAGCCAGATTTAGGCACATTTGTCCATATGCTTTTATTGTAAAATAAGTGAAGGGGAGAAAAGACAGCAAAATATCCACACTAAGACTGACAACTTACAGGTTTGAACATTTCTGGCTCAGGAAAATATTTTGGATTCCGGTGCAACCAATATGGTGACAACATCAGCATGTCACCTGCAGGGATGGTGAAATTCTGAAAAGGAGAAAAATCTCTAAGAAAAGAGCTAAAAATCTCACAAAATAGTCTCTCCTTGGTACTTCTCTTCCATCAGAGGAAGATCTTAAGAAAAGACAAGTGAAGGTGACAAAGCCACGGTGGCCATATTACATGCTTGAAGTTTCTTCTTGCTGTTGCTATTTTTTTCCATAAAACCTAAACAGTGGGGAATGTGAAAAGATTATTTGTGTTCTAATTTGGGTTTTTTTAGGTATCAAAAGATCAGAAGCATTATTCCTGTCTATCCTACTTCTTGATTTACCATGTGAGCTGTTTTCTTTTTTCTAAATATTTTGTTAAACACTTCCTTCAATGCAAAGAAATTCAAGTATGACAGTAGATATTAGTAATTTGATCAGTAATATTAAAGAGTCATGAGCACAGATTCCTTATGAGTGTGGGTTTTTTCCAAACATTTCTTTGCCAGATTCCTAAATGCTGACTCCTCCCTTCTGAAGGGTGTGAAGAAGACAAAAAGGAGTCTTATCAGTTACCAAAAGGTGGTAACTTCTACTATACTTGTTGTATCTAATTCCTCTTTTATATGCCATCAGTATCTGTTGTTCAATTCAATTTAATCTTTATAGCAATTCATAATTTAAGGCCAGACTGTGAGCCAGAGAATCCAAACCACTCGTAAATTAATGATGATGAAGAAATCTATTAAAAAGGATACATATGTGAGGCTGGGGAATCTCTCTACCACTGCAGTTTTATCCAGATCTATCAGGAGGACCCTCTCCAGACAAATCCCACAGCATCCTTTGGGGAAAAAAATCCCCACATCCAAACCTCACCTTAATTCTAATTGGGTTTATGACTTTCTTGGTGATTGCACCTGGAGACCTCAACCGTATTGCTTCCAAAGTGCACCATTTGAGGAAAGGGATCTTCTTCAGGTCCTCCTCAGACACTTCCAGTTTATCTTTACCTGTTATGGCATGAGAGAGAAGACTCCATGTAAAAATTAGATCTCATACTTGTTTTGATACAGGCTGGCATGTCTTGCTTTAGGACTGTGGGTGAAATACTTCAAGACTTCAATGCATTGTTTACACCCAAAAATTGTCTTTATATTTCAAAGTAAATAAATGGACCCAAATCAGTAAAATTTAAGAAAAGCGACTGAACATAATTCAGTAACTCTTAAGGTAGGTGTAGATATGGCATCAGACAGAAGGGGCCAAACAAAGTAATGTTGGAAGTTAAAAGACTTTCTGAGCTTTCACAGGACACTGCATGGAAATCTCAGGGACTGCAGGCACCAAGACAAGAAGCCATGGCTGAGCTCTTGGGCTCTGTTAACATTAGCAAATGAAACAAGGCCAGGAGAAAGGCTTCATGAATTTTCCTTATTGGTTAATTACTGACATTTCCTGATACAGTTTTGACCCATGTCAACAAAGACTCTTCTGTGAAAGTTTAACTCTGGTCCAAGGGACTGCATATGGGAATGACTGCTTCCAATAGGTGACTGCTTTTTGAGGGAAGGAGGTTACTCATGGGGGGTGAACCATGCTGGAAACATTTGCCTCTGATGACAGGAAAGAGAACAGTTCCTGGACTGTTTTTGTCCATGAATAGCTGCAACTCTGGTGAACAGCACACCATGAAAAGCACCTGAACTGGAAGACCTCATCTGACCCTATCGTAGGGCCTGGAAAAAGCACAAGCCTGGGAAATACAAATCTAAGTTGAAATCATAGGAATGCAGAAACAAACACATACTCTTCTTTTCCTAGCTTCTTTCTGCTAACATCAGAGGTGCTTTTGCTGAAAAATACATCTTGAGCATATACTGAGTAAAGAGCTGAGAGCTGGACTCTATGCTATCAGCAGCACCCTTAGCAGGAATACTCATTGTTCCCAGCCACTGACCAAGTGTGCCCTGTGCTGGGCCAACACAGGATAAATCACTTCCAGCTTCCAGAAGGACAAAATCAGATTTATTACCTCCTTTGCCAAAAACAGAAGCCAGGTCTTCCATTACTTTCTTGTAAATGGCAGAATTAGAGAGTATGAAAGCAAGGGTCCAAAATGCAACCTAAACAGAGACAGAAATCCTTGAATTTAGGGACATGGAAGAGAATGACAGTATCTTTTTAGCAAATCACAGAGGCAGGTGAAAACATTTGCATTTTTTTTGTATGTGCCTGTTGTATTTGAGATGCATGGGGAGCTGTGCTTGCTGGGTAAATCCATATCTAAGGGCTCAGCTCCTGGGAGATTATGTCTAGTCATCTGCTGTGTAGTTATCTTTAATGAAAGTTATATAGCTTTGGCCTTGAGCTTTGAAACACAGAATCCTTTATTTTCAAATAACTAGGTGTTAAATGAACTACTAAATCATCGTGCATGATTAGTTTTAGCTGCAGGAATGGAAAAAAAAATAAATTCATACTAGCATTTGTAGAAACGAGGTGAAATAATTTGCAGGGCATTGTCATAGTGAGTCACACTAAAATAGGAAGGAAAAGTTTTAATTAACAGCAAAACAAGGAGTAGTATATCCCCTTTAGAAATAATTTGCTAACTGATTACGCAATGAAGTTGAAAATCAAGGAATTTAGGAAAGGAGAAAATCCTCTTAAGTAGGATGAAACCAGAAGGACTGGCAGCAATGCCAGGAGTCTCTCTCCTCTTGCTGAGCTAACGGGAGGTGCAGGCTGCACACAGATCTGGTCGTGGGCCATCTGTGCTGGAGAGGGATGAAACTCTGACTGTTATTTCCCAAACAGACTGACATGGATGCAGCCCTCCTTCTGCAAAGCAAATCTTGTAGCTTAGCTTTCCTCTACAGCACTTGGACACTGTGGCTTCACTCCATGGGCTAAGAAGGGATAACTGAATTGTTTCAGATAAAAGGGTTTAAAGTGCTTGTAAAAAATGCCCTTGGAAGGTGAAAGGCCTTTTCTTTCGTCATTCCATTCCCCAGAACAGTGGTTGTGACTATTCTGAGAAACAGAAAAATATCTGTATGTCTATTTACAGCTGAATAATATTACAGAAGTAAGTGTTGTGGAAGGAATGTCAGTTATCATGATAACAGACAGCAGGCTATGCCTCCCACTTATGCCAACACGTGAACCCACAGAAACCTCACTGAAATGGATGAATTTCCCTTAGGCTAAACTGCAGTAATATCCAATCTCCAAAAAACATAGATATATCCGTTAGGGGAACATATAAAAATAACTCACTATCATGTTTTTCTAAATCACATCTGTAATGGACATAACCGTGCTGGAAAGAGCTTAGTAGTCATGGTAAATAAAGGATGTTTTTGCTGCTATGGATTTTTCATCTGAGAAATTCCTATAAATGTCTTTGGTCAGCCTAAGCTGTGTTAGATATATTGAGCTTGTTAGCATGCTTATATCAGTATCATTAATCCAGCAAATCCTTTTCCAACACGCACAAAACTTAACAGCTCTAGAATCAAACTATTCCATTTTTTCCACTGGTGTTTGTACAGCAGATCCCCCAAAAATGAAAGAGACAAAATCACTCGAGGGTTTACACACAGATGAAGTTACTCTATATTATGCTTTTGATATTCTTTACAATTGGTAACACCAGAGTATCTGAAATAGTCTTTTCTAAAATACAGTGCTTCAAAACAGAGTTAAATGCTCTTCACAGCTTAAGACTGTGATCTTAATAGCTGTGAGGCTTATGTTCCTGAAATGTTATGACAGGGGACAACATAATTTAGGAAAAATACAAGAAGAGCTTTTCTTGTCATTGCTTCTGTGACATTGCAGCCTGGGTATATTTGTAGTGATGCATGTGGGCGTGATAATCCCTTCTTTGGAATCCATGGAGTGTGTGTGACCTCTGCTTCAAAGCCTTTCCTTCCCAATCCAGGCCTTGGAGCAGGAGAGAGAAGGAGTTTCTGTAGCTGATGTACTTACGGGCACAGCATTTGCTTGGGCAGCCCAGAGCATCAGGAGACCATAATTGGGAGCTAGATGTTTTCCCTGCAAGTTATCCAGGAGATGTTGTAGAAGTGTCTGTTAAAAATTAAAGAAAATAATCTGTATTTCTATGACTGTATTAAATTGTAGTTTGGGGCAGAGCTTACTAGAACTCAAGGACTAGTTTCTCAAGAGAAGTAATGTTAGTTATGGCTTTTTTGGAAGGCACAATTTAGAAATGACTGCTATCCAGAGAAAGTGAGACTCACATAGGCAGAGGGCCAGGAGAACTCAGTGCACCACATGAATCCCTGCTGAATACTTTCACTGCTCTCCACTTCCTTAAAGTTTTAGAGAACTGGGTTCCCTCACTCCCCATTGTTGCTTGTATGTGGAAGAAAGGGGGGGAAAAAATCACTATTCCAATCCCTGCTCCACACCTCTGCTTTAAAGAACCTGAAAATGGGAATGAGGCAGTTGAATGAATGGAAATTAAGAAAATGTTCTCTCTGTTCACTCCAAAAAGGTACTTGTTATAAAGAGATGGCCTGACATAGCAAAATCCCTAGTTTCAGGCAATTTGCTGGTGACCTAAGCAGTGACTTCAATGGGCTGATATTATTTGAAATTATAGTAACTGTGTAACGTTTTAGGATCACCTTTTGTTTATAGTATTTCCTTAAATGCAGGGCAACCATGCACTTGAGGCAAAGCTTCCTGCCTACTTTTCAGAGGGGAAAAGGCTGACCGTGAATAAAAAATGGCTGATTTTTTCCCAAATTCCCATCCAATCTATGACACCAAGTTTGTGCTTCCTACTTCCTGCACCTTCTTACCTCCCAGCAGCTTCTCTCCAGCCTTCTCTCTCTTTCTGCTAATCTGGTTTTATTTTATTAAAGAAATTGCAGTATTTAAAGCTTTTGAAGTCTAAATAGAACCAGTTTTGTTTAATGATCTGTTTTACAACCACTTGGTAGATCAAAATTCCCAGGTCAGTCTGCTGTCACGTTTGTCAGCCCTACTGGCAGAATTCCTGCCAGAGCTAAGGAGAATAAGCAGGGGAACAACTTATCTCAGCTTTGACACAATCAATATTTGGGGTACTTGGCTCCCAATCCAGTAATCTGCTATTTTCTACCAGTCTGGCTGTTGAAGGATCTGCTCACTCCACACCAGAGTTTATAAATAGCACATGTAAGGGTTTGAAGTTTCACAGCACGGTGCCCTCAATGAAACAACTGAAGGGTCTTTCTCTCACCTCTTTCAACTGCTCACTGCAGCGTGGTACTGCAGGCTGGGGCTGGAGTCACAGTCTGAACCCTTGCCTTAAAATGCCCCAGGGGAAGATGTTAATTCTCAGAATTGCTTGAAACAAACTAAATGGAGGAACAGGAGTCAAAGTTATGAGTCTGTCCTACTGCAGGTGGCAGCAATATTGGAACTTTTGGGTATAGCTATAAAAGCTGACATATTTGACTTATTTCTTCCAGTACTGAAGTGATTCCTGCCCTCCACCACTTCAGTCAGAATATACAATGAAGTTATCTTGTTTCCTACCCTCGGATGTTTACCTTGGATGCAGTCTCTGAAGGGTTGGTCCTTTCAGCATCCAACACTACTTTCTCAAATAATTTTAGAAGCCATTTTTTGGATTTAGACCAGTTCCTGCAAAGAAAATCAACAAACAAGAAGCACTTAACTGAGGCAGCACGAACCAACATTTCCTTTTCCATGAGAAGTTATTTTCCAAAATCCCCTGGGCAGCAGTCAGCTGATGAACAGCCAAGTGTCAGTCTGACTGACAGAAGTGATGACTGACATGAGGAACAGCACATCCAAGGCCTTCACCTTGGCCAGACCTCCTCTTGCAGCCAGGACCTGGGCCTGCAACACTCCTACATTTTCATACCTTTTTATTGCAGGTTTTCATTGTTGATTTGGACAGACTGCTTAGGCCAATCTTTTCAAGAATGAACCTCTTGAAGAAAATCAAGGCCAATTTTTTAGAGCATCCTCAATTCTTTCAGAAGGTATTTTGAGGTGCTAAAGGTGCAATGATGGCCCTGAGAGCACTGACAGTGTCTGGAAGCACCTCCTTAGGGTTTGGGTGTCTCTACCCGAGGCCAATTCTGTGACAGTGCAGCCACGTAACTTGGGATTGCTATTGGGAAAACAACTGAGGTGTGGAAAGAGCAGAGAGACACCTCATTGGAGACCTCCTGAGCCTGAGACTCATTTAGACTCAGAACTTTGCCCTTTACCCCATTCTGCTGCTCCCTGACAGGTCCAAGCTGGGCTCTGCTCACCTAAGCCAGGTTGTTTCTGCTTTATACTGGGAAAACACACAAGACAAGGTCAGAACTTTTTTGAAGTGTTTAGCTGCAAGCCTGCTTCACTTGAGGGCACACCATCAACAAAAACTGGGCATCATCCTCCAGGGGAAATGCCTCCTATGGTTGATACTGCAGCAAGATAAATGTCTGTAGTGGGTCCACCACAATCATCATCTCTCCCCCTTTACCTCAGGAAGCACTCAGGCATCTGAGAAGCATATTCAAAGTCCTCATCGTACTTCTGAAAATGCTCTTCAAACTCCTTGATTTCACTCGGACTGGTTGGGCAGATGCCCTTCCCAAACAGGGTGTTCACCACTGCTGGATACATGACATGCCTGCAAGGACAGATGCCCAAGACTTAGGGGCTGCAGGGAAGCTGTTGCAGCAGTTTTAGACCAGGATGCAGCACGATGGATTGCCAGCCCTGGAAGCTGTGGGACTCAAGGGTCACACCAGTATGGAAGGGCTGGCACAAGGCTCACACTTCACCCACACACTTATTTCAGATTTTAAACAGAGGCAGGAGATACACAGACCTCAGGCTGGTCTTCTGCACATGTTGAACTTCACCTGTTAGGGTTTGGTCACTTGAGTAGAAGCAGAAAGGCTCTGGCCACTGAGGTCCCCTTCTCCCCATTAACTATCCCTCTCATTTCAGGGTGACCCACATGAACCTTCTGGGCATTGCACAAACCCCTCTGGATCAAACATCCTGAAACATCCTTCCTCTGGCTACAGCTTTCCTGGGCATATAATGCTTTTTTTGGTTTCTTTTCATCTCACTCTTTCGTGCTTGCTCCTCTTGCTATCCTGCAAACTCTGAGCTCCTTCCTCAGGCCCTTCTGTACTCCAGGAGACTCTTGTGCAGCCTTTGCTGTGTCCCAGATGCTGCCAAATGCCTATTTCAGGGAATAGCGCTCACTTTTCTGATTTTCTGATAATTAGGAAGAGGGGGCCATCTGGTGGCTCTATGGATTTCAGTTTGAGGCAGCTCAATAACAATTATTCAGAATGCTACATTCCAATACTTCTACTTTGCCTTCTTTAGCAAAGCAAAGAACTGATCACCCCCTACCAGATTTCAAAGCCCCTCTCCCCCACATTTTTCCCCAGTTAATCCAAATTGCAGTAACTCTAGTGAGAGGTGCTGAGTGATTTCACTGCAGTAACAGCTGTATCTTACTGTATTATGCAGAAAAAGGCAGCAAAAGATAATCTGAATGTGAGGTGCTAGAAACAGGTCCAAACCAAAGGTGGTCCCCATCCCTGGGAGTCTCCAAGGCCAGGACGGATAGGGCTCTGAGTGGAAGGTGTCCCTGCCCATGGCAGGGGATGGAATGAGAGGATCTTTAAGGTTCCTTCCAGCCCAAACCATCCTGTGATTCCATGAATATTCAACTTGTAGTACTGATGGACAGACAAGATATAGGTGTTGTCCCAGATAATCAGGAAAAAGAAGGAGTTAAAAGCTTTGTTGCTGTCCTGTGAAACAATTATTTTTTTTTTACATGGAGTTCTGGCAGCCAACTCAGTTGCAGAGGGTCTTAGTTAAGCTTCAAGCTAAGCTTGGCTCAAACACGAGAAGTTCTCAATCTGTAGAAGATTAAGCATTTTATCTGTCCCTAAGTTCTTTATAAATATGTGAAGCTTTTATCCCATCTTTTGGGAAACAGAGTTTGTTAGAATGTGCTGTGTTTTCTTTTTTCTTCCAAGCAGGCCATTCAGATGATGCTTCTAACTGGGAGAAACACCCTTACATGAAACCACATCCACTCTGTGAGCCTCCTGAAACCATGAAGCTGTGATGGGCATCCTGACAAAACTTTTGTAAGACTGAGCTCCAGCTGCTTTACAGAAACATTTCTCTCCCACACGACACCCCTGAGTTAGAGATGTGCTGCAAAACTCCCTTACCTCACCAGGTCATTGAGGTCACCTGTGCCCTCCGTGCCCAGGTGAGCCATGTGCTCATGGAGCTCCTTACACAAAGTGCCTGAGAACATGTGCAGGTTCGAGGGACTCATTTTCCCCTTCATCATGCTGTAGAGGTTACCATGGTTCTGATAAAATGCTTCTGCAGGAACAGAGACTAAATACAAAATGAAACAGAAATGTTTTGGAAAGTGGATTTTTCACTGCAAGACAGACTGAACACTTTTACACGTAACTTTTGACTCTCATTCAAATGCCTTAACCCTCATTTTCCTAAAGTACAATTCCCTGGAAGCTTCCTTGTAACCATGTAGAGATTTTGGTAGTGACTCTGCTTCTTCCAGTCAGTTTAACATCCTCCTGCCTCATGAAGCTTCAGGGCTAGAACCAAGAATCCCGAGATTTCCCCCCAGTGGGATGTACAGAGATGTGCAGGCACATCACAAAACTGAATGAAGTGAAAAATAATTTATCCCAAGAAAAAAACAGTTTGTGTCTCCATGCTGTAGTAGTAGATCCTCATAAACACCTCATCCTTTCCTAATGACTGTTGTACTACAGTGTAGCAATGAATTATTGCTGCAAGCTGATTTTCCAGAGAAGTGATAGGATTACCTACAATTGCTCTTAACAAGGTGCATGCAGGTGGGGTGTCCAGCCACACCAAAGGACCTGATCTCAAACTGGGGTTGATGGATGGTAAAAGTAATAACAGTCCCTGGATCAGAAACTTCTGATTCCTTGAGTCTGAATCCAAATCCCTCGGCTGGTTTACAGCACTGGGTCATCATGGAGAAATTGAATTTCACCATTTCACAGCATAGTCATGGATTAAAATAATCATTCAAGGCATGAGCAAAAAGCCAAAAGGCTTTTGGTCATGATTTAATGTTCCTGGGTAACTAGATTTGGTTTCCTTTAAAAAAGAGACAGATCTCAATTACCTGCATTCTTGACAGCTTGTTGTACTGCTTGTTCAAAATTTAGGTCTTCAGATTTAAAAAATGCTTCAGCTCCTTCTTCCTCAGTCACAAAAGTGAACCGTTTTCCCAGAGCAAATATTGTGAACACAGGGCCATGCTGGAACAAAGAAGGATTTCCTGTCAGTACTCTGTGAATACATTTTGCAGGAGCCCCAGCACGACTTCAGTGCTGCTGAGAGGTCAGGAGGGGGGACCTGGTCATTCCTGCTCCCTGCACACCTTGGCTCAGAACTGCACAAAGATGAACATGAATCAGACCAAAATCTGCAGTCTTACGACCAGAAGGGAATGTGGTATGTGCCTGCCTGACCTCTTGCAGAGTAGAAGAGATTCCTTCTCTTAAATTAACACTTTCTATTTGAATTACATTGCAGTTCAAACAATACAACCTATGTGGATTTAGAGAAGCCAAGAGATAGGTTATCTACTGCATCCCTTGGCTGCCACAGCAAAATACCAATACTGTAAAAATCCATAATCCTACTATTTCAGTCTGCACAGTTTTAGCAAAAGCTCCACCCTCCTGCATATTTTTAATATTTCAGGTTCCCTTTCCTTTTCTGTCCTTTCTCCTAATACCAATGATTTCTTTCTTGAAGAGATTCATATCAAAATGGCTAACAAGTTTTGAGCAGAACAGACTGACTGACATTCAGGAAAGGTTTTTGATGCCATAAATCATTCTTATATCTTTGTTTTATCTAATATCCTAGATATTGCTTGAAATTTTCAGCAATAGGCATTCAATTCTGAGTTCCTACATTGTTGAAATGATCCCTGATATTTGTAAATAGTCTAAACTAGAAAACAAATGTGCAATATCTACTGTCTGTCAGATGAAGGCACAAAAAGATCATTCTACCTTGCTCACATTGTTTATGCCATTGACTTTAACCATTTCTTTTGCTGTTGGTGTCTGTAGTCCAAATCCTGCTTCATCAAAAGCTCTTTGAAGCCAAGGAGAAGATTCCTCCTGGCATCAGTTGAATTTTTATTGTGTTCTTCAACTGCAAATTATTAAAGAAAGAATGGCAGTTCAAACTCTCTGAGTGATAATAAATAAAATTTTGTTTTAATAACAAGTACTCAAGGCTGGTTTGGACAAGGCTTTGAGCACCTGTCCACTGGAATTTGTCCCTGCCCATGGCAGGAGGTGGAACAAGATGAGCTTTAAGGTCTCTTCCAACACAGACTAGTCTGTGATTCTATGACTCTACAATAGCTAAATTTCTAAGATGGCTTTTTGATGTCCAAGTCTTCATCATGAGTCTGGATTAAAAATCAGTTAATTTGTACTGTGCTTTTTTTAAAATTAGATATTTTATATTTTAAATTAACATTAAAATGTACTTAAACTAATTTAAAAATAAAATTAAATTTGAACTAATAGCAACCTGCAATAACACTTAATTATTCAATTAAGGTCGCACTCAATTAAAGACTGGAACACTTTATTTTAGGTGATTACGTGTGAGCAAGATGTCTGAGCTCTCATAATAAACAGAAATCAAGTCTGTGCAGTCAGGGGATCCTAAAAACCAATTCACCAGACCTGCACACCTGTTTGTGGAGGGAGCTGAACTGCCCTTGGGCTCCACTGACAGCACTGACTGCATGTCCAGTGACCATCTTGGAACCTGCAAACACCCTCACAAACAATCTGGGTTTGAATCTCACCCAACTTCCTGCAACATATTTAGAATCATTAAAATCAGACCAATATTAAACAAAACTGAAATAAGAAAGCTCCATAGATGACCTTCTCCAGCATAAGCCAGTTTCATGGAGCAACACTGTGATGGCAGATATTCAAACACAAATCTTTCAGAAAGCAGAATTTTGTGTTCAAATAAATATGACATTTGAGAAATGCAATGTAAAATTAAACTACTAAGAAAGGTTTGAGAATCAAACTAATAAAGGCAATCTGCCTCCCCAACAATAAAGACATTCCAAGCATGCCAGATGCAGGAAGTCTCCCCGTGTGCTGCTGAGCTTGATAAATACTCAAGGTGTAAGGAAGGTGTAGGGAAGGAATCTGAGTTAGGGAATACATCAATCAGTGTAAGACAAGTCCCACCCTGGAGCCTTTCACTGAGACTGATGGGCTGAGACCTTGTTTTGAAGGAAGTACTGAGCAGAATAGACTTAAGTTCTGATGTGATGTGTTAAATCATCCTCAGCAAGAGGAGGATGGACAGGCAAACATGGTGCCAGAAGGACCTGGGAAACCTTAAAGAATCATTTTAGTACTCAGAAAATTACAGTGTTATTAAAGATTGGGATTAGTAGTGGACAAATAAGATGTACTGAAAAATAGCCCAGTCCAGCTTTTAGGAGACATAAGGTTGTGTGGTGTTAAAAGTTTTTCTAATTCATTCCTTGGATGAAGAACTAAAAGTTTACTTGAGATCTGGAGTCATTTGAGAGTCTAAACAATGAAAAGACCTAAAAATATCACAGAAGAAGGCTTAGAATGATGACGCTATGAAATAACTCCAAAATCTATTAAGCAAATGCTAATAAATGGCTTTAATCTGAAGGCAAGTAGGTTTGCTTTGGATATTAGGCAGAAATTCTCTGCTGGGAGGGTGGGGAGGCCCTGGCACAGGTTGCCCGGAGAAGTTGGGGATGCCCCATTCCTGGAATTGTTCAAGAGCGGGTTGGATGGGGCTCTGAGCAACCTGGGATAGTGGAAGGTGTCCCTGTCGTGGCAGAGGGGTTGGAATGAGATGATCTTTAAGGTTGGTTTCTTCCAACCCAAACCATTCTATGATAATTAATCTGGAGCTCTTACCTTGCTGGGAAAGGAGAGGAAAAAAGGACAAGAAACATCTAAACCCATCCTGTGCCTGCAACTTCAATTTAATTTGTGTTTCTGCATCTCAGCAGGATATTCTGAGCTAGTCAAAGTCAAAGGGATGCACAATATGCATGAATATTTCAATAAAATGAGATTAAGTGGACTCAGATCCCAGGAAAAGAGGAAAAGATAATCATTATTCTCTGTTTCTCATAATGTAAAAGCTAACGGGCTTGAGATTAGGAGGTAGATGGTTTAAAACCAGACAGAATACTTTATTCATATGGGTCATGATTAAATTATGGATTCACTGCTGTGCATTGCTGTGAAGCCAAAATCATACATAGGGTAACAAAAGGGACTAGGTCAAAATCATCAGGATGCAAATTCCAGCCTAGCAAGTTCCTAAACCAGGAGCTGGGAAGAAAAAGCAGCAGGCTGCATACTCACACCTGGGTGTGCCCCTTACACCCTGTTACTGAGCATCTCTGAATGGCAGCTGTCCCAGACAGACACCTGAATAACCAGACTGTTCATCTGTCAAAATGTGTAATTACACTGATGTTACACTGCAACAAAATCAGCTCTTGGAAAGAGCTGTGGGGCAGTTCTGCACTTGTGTTACGGGAAGGTACCAATGGAGTTCAGGCTCTGCTGCCAGCACTGTACCCAGGTTACTGCTCTGAGAGAGCTTTTAAGGAGACCTCACAACACAGAGAGATATAGAAAGCAAAATTAAAATCCTCTTAGGATTTACTGCTTTCACTCATTAAAGATTATTTTTTCCCAAGATTGGGAAACACCAGTGCCACGGTGAGAGGCAGATTCAAGCCGAAGGAAAGTAACACTCCAGAGAAATAAAAGCTTCAAAGGATGTTCTCCAAAATCCTGAAGGAAATCAGGGAGATAGTCACATTCCCCAGGGGAACTGGCAGGGAGCACCCACTCTGAGCTGAGACAGCTGCATTGCACCCAGAGCCCTGCTGGGAGCTGGGAGCACTGGGTGGGTTTCCTCTGCCTTGGGTGCACACATACACAGCGTCAATGCCATGTCCCCTCTCCAGCTCAGGGGCTGCAGCATTTTGGTCTTCTTCACCTGGGACCAGTCACAGACCTTCAGTGACTCAGCTGTGGACACTGACTATGGAAATGCTCCACCAGAAGCCTTCTCCAACCTGCTGCCCTCCACACGTCCCTTCAGTGTAACTCAGTGAGCCATCCCTCACCCAGCCACACACAGAAAGGCCAAGAGTCCTGGGACACAGCACCTTGTCCCAAATCAACACTCTCTGAGAGGGATGTATGGATCCCACAGATCCCTACAAGAGGGCAGAACAATCTCCTGTGTTTAACTGAACTTTTCCTGTTTGCTTAATTAGCAAACTGATGAGAAGAATCTGAAATTCCTTACTTTGCCCCAGGCGAAGTGGGGAGCCACCCCCTTTAAACCCCTCATTAAGCAGCTCACCCCATATTTTATATTGCATGGAAGTTCTGATTGTTCCCCCTGCCCATTCCAGAGTGCTGCAAAACTTTTACCAGGCAGCTTTAGGAGGAAGAGGTGGTATCTTTTATTAGGCAAGAGATTAAATATTTTATTAGAGCAGGAGAACTTTCTTTTCTTAGTCCCAGCGATGACACAAAAGGGAAAGGAGACAAATTTTTCAGCCCACGTGTTCTTCTGTGGGAGGAAAATAAAAGCAGCAAACTCGAAGCAAAGGGCAGGCTGGAAGCAGTGGAACTTTACTGTGTTACCCAGGACTTGAGAGAAAAAACAGTGAAGGATAGACACAAAAAGAATTAAGGAAGAAAGGAATTAAGAAATAAAGGAATTAATAAAGAGATGAGTGTCACTTTGACAGTCTGAAGGATTAATCCAGGGGAGGAATTTTCTCATTGCAAGAGTCTTCCCTGAAGATAATGACCTTGCAGAGATGAAGAGGTTTCACACTGCCTAAAGCCTGTTTCTGCAACACCTTTTACGAGGGCAGCTTGCTCATACTAAGGACACTTAACCCTGTTCTGGCAGTATCAAGGAGCCTGGTATTACTGCAGATGTATTTTGCAAGCCCTGTAGTGCCTGTTAATGACCCCTTTGGCAGCAGCACGTGTTTTGTTTGGCTGTACTCTGCAACAGTGCCTACTCTTTTAAAAGGGAGCAGGCTGGAAAAGGCTTATTTTTCCTGGCCTCAGCACAGCATTCCAGTGTGGGAGGTGGGAAGGGAGGGAGACTTTGAGTGCCTGAGGAGTGCCTGAGTGCCTGAGGAAGGGGACAACGAACAAGTGGCCTTCCTCAGAGACAGGGAGACTGTCAGGTGATGGTCAGGTGGCCAGCCTGGGAGGGATGGATGGATGGAGACATCCCCCTTGGCCCAGGGGGACCACAGGGAGAGGTCACAAGGACTTGCTGGACTAAATGTCAAAGTAAAGGTCCTACCAGCAAACACACAGCAAAGGGAGAGATGTAAGAAAGCCTTCTATTCCTTCTTTGCTTTGAGTTTTCACCCATTGAAAATGTTTCTTGTTCTAGTTTCTATCGCAACAAAACCAGAGGTTTATCAAGTCTTTCAAGTGTTTCTGGTGTGTGCAGATGTGTCAGCTGCAGCCACAGCATCAACCTGGAGCCTAGAGAGTCTCCAGGCAAATGAACCAAAATTAATTAACCCAGAGCCAATGAGTGTGCATTTGCACAGATGAAAGCTACAGATGAAAGCAAAAAAAAAAACACAGTGATATAAAATTAAAACTGGCCTGTCAAGCACAGAATAGCCAAGAAATTCCAGATCATACCTCTGAGCTTACCCCATGATGCACCCAATGTGCTTTAATACAAGATTGACCACTCTTCTTGTTCTCAAAGATCAGATTTAATCCTTTGCTTTAACAGCATGAGTTTACAACAATACAAAAAGAAATACAAATACGAAATCTAGCAGTTCAAAATGAGAAAGCAGATTTTAAACATTCAGTATTTATTGGTGTGGGTTTTTATTTTCAAATTTCAGGATGTTACAGTGGTTTCCTTTTTAGCTAGTTTTTGCAAGTAGTGGGCTGTGTGATCCTTCAGCATGGAACACTCAAGGCTGACAACATTGTAGTAGCAAGTGATATAATCCCTGAATGAAAATGGGAAACTGGGGTTTATGTCAGTTATTATTAAGTATCTAGAAATTAAGAATTTTATCTCTTTCTATCTGATAGACACAGAAAAAGAAATTCAGGTCCAGGGGGTAAATCCTGATCCCCATGTTTAGTTAAGATTTTTTTGGACAGAAAACTTTGTCTGCCAAGCATGTCTGTGTGTTGCTTGAATGTTAGGGACACCAGCTAGTGCTCAAAAATCTCACCTAACTTTAGGCATGCAAATAAGTCGTCTCCTGGTCCCAGCACTTGGCACAGAGCCTTCCACATTATCTGAAACCAAGATTAACACACAGCCAGACTGCAAAAGCAAAACAGCATAGGTCCAAGCAGGATGATCACAGCGCAGAGACCATGCTTGGATCAGATCCACAACTCACCAATGCTGGTGGTACTTCACCATTTAAATGCTCCTGACGTTTTAAAACGTGACAGGAAAGGGCAAAAGTGAACGCAGAAGTTTCTGGTTGCCTTTCCCCTTGCAGGCAGCCGCCCTGAGCACGCACCCACGAGCAGGCACGCCAGCACACGCATTACCTTGTTTCTGGCTTGCTCTATAAACTCCAGAGGAGCTTTGCCGAACTGAAACGCAGCTCCAAACCAAGGGATCCAGCTCCTGATGCAAGGAGGGGAGCTTGGGTTTCTCAGCTGAAACAAAAGAGCCTTGACAATGAGGAGTCCCAGGAGCGCTGCCAAGAGCAGAGCGAGATCCATGTTGCCTCCTCGCCGCCGGTCCCTGCTCCGCCTGGCGCAGCCCCGGCACGGCCGCGCTGGCCCCGCTCCGAGTTCATCCGCGGAGCGCTCGGAGCGGCCCCGCCGGCGCAGCGCTGCGCGGGGGCAGCGTGTCACAAGCGCTGAGCAGCGCCGGCACGGGCCCTGTCCGGGAAAAGGCAGAGCCAGCTCTGCTCCGCTCTGGGATGAGGACCAACTCTGCTGCTTGCAAAACGGAGATGTTGCTGTGGCAAATCCTTGGACTTTGCGCCAGTTGCTGGGAGGCCAACCGGGCAGCCAGGGATGTGGCCAGGGACACTGGCAGAGCAGTGCAGAGCCTTTTTCAATAAAAAAAAAAAAACAACCAAACATGTTTTTTGCAGTATTGAGATTACAAAGCAGAGAGCCTGTGATTTGCAGATATTTAGCTTTCAGCAAGTCAGATGGCAAGAAACTTCTGCAGGCATCACCTGAAGCAGAAACCTTAGGAAAGGTATCTCTCACCTGTCTGACATAGCTCATTCGAGGCTAGATGTGTGTCCAGTGTCTGAGGAGCAGAGAAACGCTTCTGAGGTTGAACTGACAATTCAAAACCTGCTCATCACTTCTATTATATCAGTGCCATGTCAGAAGACAAGGTTTCAGAGAGGTCAGATTAGTTTCTTTGCATGTGTGAAAGTGGCACATCAAAATTACTTACAGAATACATGAAGTGTAAAAAACCCCTAGGAAGTGCTGTCAGAATCAACCCCCGCACACCCTCAGCAGGTTTGAAGAGAACACAAAACCAGGAGGAGTGGCTGACAGACCAGATGAATGTGCTGCCACTCAGGGAGACAGGACAGATAGGGATTTTTCTCAAAATCAGAGAATAATGGCTTGGGCAAGACCTCAAGGATCCCCTTGTCTAGCTTTTCCTGGGGAAAAGAAAAAAAAAATTGGAGGGACTTCATGAAGTTCAGCAAAGGGAAATGCCAAGTTCTGCTCCTGGGTAGGAACAACACCATGCACCAGTACAGGCTGAGGGGGCACCTGGGTAGACAGGAACTTTGCAGATCTGGGGTCCTGGTGGACACCATGAACATGAGTCAGAGATGGACCTCTGCACTCAAGAGCACCCTGGGCTGCATCAAGGAAAGTGCTGCCAGCAGATTGAGGGAGGTGATCCTCTGCCAAGAGTGAAGTGCCAAAAAGGGGCTGGAGCATCTGTGATTTGAGGAGAGCAGCTGGGACAGCTCAGTCTGGAGAAGAGAAGGCTCAGGGGAATCTTCTCAGTGAACACCTGAAGGGAGGGTGCAAAGAGGATGGAGCTCTTTCGGGGTTCCAAGTGAAAGGGCAAGAAGCAGTGGGCATAAGCAAATACAGATACAAATACAGTTTCACTCCCTTCCTATACAGGAATAGGTGCACAAACAGGAACCTTTCTACCTGAGCAGACAGGCAGTACAGTAAAATAGCACAGCAGAAATACACCTGACAGTAGGAGGTTAAGAGCTGTGAAAACCAGGTATATGTACCTTTAAACAGTTATTTTGAAATACCTTGGGATGTTACATGTTGGTTGTAGGTGCAGAAGAACAAGCTCACATATGTCAACTGTGACAAACAGAGTGTTGATCTCCTTTTTGCAAACTGTCTGGAACAAACAGATAAATCACTGTTAACTGTGATATTTCCACACTTCTGTGTTTAGCTGTCACAGCTCTTTATATGTTTATTTCCTGGTTTTATTTTATCCATTAAATTATTTCTCTTCCTATAAAGGGGTAAAGTGATAAGAGAGCTAAAGGCCTTGTAACATTGGAGAAAAAGCATATTTTCATTATATGCATGGTATATTTTCAATAACTGAGCAGTGAGTTTAAAGTGATCTATGTATACAGGTAAGACAAGCCCTCAAGCCTCTGTGAAGACATTCATTAAAGGCTTCTGTGTTTTCGCCTTTTTTGTTTGTTTGTTTTGCTTAGGTTGTACTTTTAAGGCATGATTTGGTGAAGGACATGAGATGCAAGGCACTGTTGTGAGGAGGACACAACCAGTATGATGGTGCAGCAGTCAGTGCCAAGCTTTCCTCGGGCAGTGGTTAATGCTTAATGGTTTTTCCAAGTGAACTAACACAGAAGCACAGGTGAGGGCACTGGGCAGTCTGGCTGCCTTTCTCCAGCAGCACACAGCTGTCCATGCTGCTGTGCTTCCACCCCACCTGAAGTCCACACTCCCTCCCTGCATATGCAGCCATTGGTCAGACTGGCTTGGGACAGAAACCAAAAAACTCCATCTCACTGAGAACTGAAATAAATGAATAGGAAGGGTCCTCTTTTTCTGGTGCTGTCTGTCTCAGGATTCAGGGATACAGGAACTCCAGGTGTTTGATGGATCTCCATGAGTCCTGGTCCTTCTCTTCCCCACACACCACAGAGCTGTCCATGAAAGCATCCACCTCTAGTCAGGCTCATTTCAAAGGTCCCGTGGAAAGAGAATACTCCTCTTCACAGCCATCCCCCAATCATCTAGTTTTAAAAAGAACCTATTTCTTCAGGCTAAAAATCACCATGGAGAACTGCTCCTTCCATAGGAAGCTGCAATGCTATGAGGTTTACTTTAAGGAGGGATCCAGTTGTTGTTTTCCACTCCCTAAAGCATGATCATAGAGAAAACAGGATGAGACTGTACCCAGAGCTAAAGGATGGTTGTGAAATCCTCATCCTGAGAGGTTTTCAGGGGGCCAAACAAGACCTTGGGCAACCTGATGTAATTCCAAAGCTCTCCCTGCTGTGACAGAGGACTGTAGGATGACTGCAGGTGAACCCTTGAGATCCTCTCTACCCCACGTTACAAGCTGATGATACACAGGCTGATAGAGTTTGGCACGAGCTGACCCAAACCCACAGAACAGCTGTGGAGGGAGGCACCGAGTGCCACAGCAGATTGCATAAACTGATAAACTGTCCAGAAACAGGCTCTGAACCACACATACCTTCTGTGCAGCCAGGCACATTTGCATTAAATTGCAATATGCCCTCTCCCCATTTTTAACCACGGCTTTGTCAGGAGCTGTTTTTATCCCTGCATTAATTCTAATTAATTTTAACTCCAAGAAGGATCCAATTTAATACCAATTACTGGTGACCAATGAGACAGATTCATCCAAGTTCAACTGCATATTTCACCTGCAATGCTCCCTTAATTTGTCTGAATTACTTTGATAGGGACCACACACCAAAGCTTTAGGCAGTCAGACAGAGATGTGGGGAGGCGTTCTGGGATAAAGTTTTGTGACCAAAAATCCTCTAATGAGCACGAGGATTACTGACTAATGGTTAATGATTAACCTAGGGATTCAGCTGAGCCTTAATGATAAATTAAAAGCTTCTCTTGAACAGCATATACCTTACTTTTTTTTATGACGAGAAACTAAATAGATCTACAATAATTTAAGAGAAATTAAGACTGGCACCCAACAGGACTCCAGCATTCAGCCAGTAAAACTTGAAACTTTTCACTGAAGGGCTCTGAGAAGCGATCAATTTCTGCCATCCCAGGCTTGCCGGGACCCTCGTTCAAACTGCAGCGCTGCGTGCCTAATCCGCAGCCCCAGCTCCGCACGTAGCTGTTGCTGATGCAGCTCTTACTAAACCAGATCTGGATCAATTCATCCCTCCCGGATGCAGCTGCTTGCCACGAGAACAGAGTTTGGGGCTCCCCAGGCCGTGCTGCCAATGACAGCACCCGGCAGAGCAAACAGACCCCACACGTAATCTTGAGCTCTCGTTAATGATTACTCTTTTAAATGCAGATAATGCAGAAAGCCGTGCGTGTGTCTGTACCTGCAGTGCCGGTTTCCGGGCACAGAGCAGCCTTGGCGACAGACAGACTACATTTCCCAGGAGCCTGTTGCGCCCGAGTCTCTTGTGTCACTGCCGAAGGACCTTCCATCTCTGCAGAGCCGCTCGGGCTGCTGCAGTTCCCGGTGCTGGCGCTGCAGAACCATGACCTTCAGCAGCTTGTCTCCTAAACCACCCCGAGCTGATCTGCGCTAGGGCCCGCTCCTGCTGCAGACACACCCGGGCAGGGTGGCTGGTTAGCCTCGGTTCATGTGAGATGCTAGATGTCACCTGCAGAAGAAGAGAGGAGCTTACCTCTTCCAGAGAGATGGCCCCGAGCCAGCAAATTCGCTCTGTCAGCCTGTGCAGCGGCTGTGGCAGAACTAGGTACAAATCACCGTGGTTTTCCGAGAGGGAAGGGGGTCAGATTTACTTACGGGGGGCAGGGGGAACATCAGTCCCCGTATGCCTCATTCCTCAGTGTTCGCTCCAGCAAATCTGCATTTCACTGTGTTACTTGTGTCTTTTCTATAATCTCAGCCTTGCAAGTGTTTTATGCCACCTGACTGTGGCCGGAGGGAGGGTTTTTCAGGATTAAATTTTTGCCTCAGGGACCTGAGGCTGCAGTCATTAACTCAGTGCAGTTGTGACTAATTTAAGCTTTGCACTGGCTGGGTTTCCAGAAAAAGACTAAAGAGGCAGGCAGATCTGTTGCCTAAGTTACTAGCAAGGCCTTATTCCTTCAGGAGTTTCCTTTTCATAGTTAATCAAAGTTAATCAAAGAAAAATCTTAAGTTTCTGGTCACAGTGGAGATGCCAAAAAAATGGAGTTGGAAAACTTGGTGAAACATGGAATAGAAGCCCACTGGCATCTATGTAGCCCTGCTTTGTGACCAAGTAACTTATTTCTAATATTTTTCAGCATGTTCTTAATGATTTCTACAGGCTCTTACAGGCAAGTCAGTTACATTGCTCTAAGGATTTGTAACTCCTCAATATTTGCTAATCTTTAAACAAGAATACCTAACTTAATGCATAAATGGACTATAAATCTGCCGAGGCTTTGACCAGTGACTGCCTTCCCCTGGCACCGGAGTCCTGCTTTGGAAGGACCCTGGTGTGTCACAGAGGTATTGAAACAAAGGCAAGCCCTGCTCCTGCCACCCGCTGGGAAGGTCCATCGCCAGGCACTCCTGGCCAGGAACTGAAATGAGGGGCACAAATATGTATCCATATTGTTTCAAAAGCACGCCTGGGAAGCTGAGATCAACTTGGATCTCCTTCCGTGGCCAACAGTTATTTCAGTGAGAGAAATAACAGGCTAGACATGATTTTTGTGCCTGTATAAGGCAAGCAAGCATGCTTTAGGGTGGTTTGTAGGACAGATATGTAGGTAAGTTTGTAGGTGAGCCTGAATGTCTGTCTGCATTACGACCTCTGTGGGGTTGTTCCTGACCATAATATGTGCTGCCACTGTGGTGGACAGAATTGGAGAGACTGCATGATCAATTGAGAGATGTGACTGGTCTGTATTCAAGGTGAGTAACTGGGACAGGATTTTTAATCCCGAGTCCCTCAGAAGGTACACATATTGCATAACAAATCTGCCAAACTAAATACGAAAAAAAGACTGTGTCTGATAGGAATGTGATTTAGTTACTTGTGCCTAGAGCCACTTTTAACAGACCTGGATGAGAATTCTCCTTTTCTCCAGTGATCTCCTGGACCCTGTTGCGTACAGCCCCTGCTCCCTGCGGGTGCCTGCCCAGCCCCTTGGGCGCTGGCAGGGCGTTGTGGTGCAGCTGTTCCCGGCACGGGAAGTCTCCCCACAGCCTCACTCGTGTTCATGTGTTCCTGGCCCTTTGCCCTCAGTGACGTTTCCGCTGGATCTCACGAAAACTCGGCTGCAGATCCAAGGTGAAGCTGCCGTGCGCCGCGATGGAGCTGCGGCCGGGCCGGCGGTGCCGTACCGCGGGATGCTGCGCACGGCGGCTGGAATCGCGCAGGAGGAGGGGGTACGGAAGCTCTGGCAAGGAGCCACGCCGGCCGTCTACCGCCACATAGGTAAATATCTTCTCGTCATGGGACACGAGCCTTCTGTGGCCAAGCCTTTTGGAGCGAGCATGCCGTATTTTCTAGTACTTTAAATATATCTGCGAGGACTTTTTAGTCCTGCAATCCCACTTTGAAATATACGAGATTCTAGATCAATCGCGTCTCTTCCTTCCCTTTCCCAGTCCTTCATGGCCTTAATCTGGCTTCTGGAAAAATAAAATATAAGTTCTCTGTCATCTTTGCAGGAAGGTCTTGTTCAGAAGTCCAGACATTCAGAGTTCTCAGAACAATAAATGTCTCATATGTGAGGGCAGTGGGGACAGATTAGGAAAAAGGATGGGAAAAAAGTGAGGTTGCAAGCACAAGGGAAAAATACAAGTGCTTAAAAGAAACACATTAGAGGTTTGGCTGCAAATAACAGCTTTCTATGCTTTACTTGGAAATACGGTGACAGCAACAAACCTCAAAAGCACTTGTGGGGGTTCTGTGCTTGGCATCAGCCCAGAAGGAGGCGATGCAGTCCCATCTCCTTAGGGTGCAGGCAAAGCTGTGCTGCCTCCTGGCAGACCTGTGGCTCAGCCAGAGAGATTTTTTGATGCTGAAACGCCTTGGCTCTCCCTCTGACACCAAGCAACCCCCTCACTTTCCCCATTTGGATCACACACATGAGAGCAGTGACCAGCTGACCCAGGCAAGCTCTGCAGTGTCATAAACCAAGGTCTTGATCTCTGTCTCACTGTGACCTCCAGAAATGGCAGACCCAAGAACTGTCTCCTGCTTTTGTTTTCCACAGTATACACTGGTGTTCGGATGGTTACTTATGAACATCTCCGTGACTCTGTGCTTGGCAGGGCGGAGGGTGAAAGCTTTCCTCTCTGGTAATGTTGCATTTTCATGCATATTTATTGCTTGCTTGGGGATTGTCCTTACTGTAGGAGACCTACAGCCAACTCTTAGGTCCAAAATGTATCTGGTTTTAGAATGGGATTGATAAAATCTACTACAAAATACTTGTCATGCTTAATGCTACAGGAAGGGGGACCTATGGATGAGAATGAAATGTCTGATTTTACTAAAATAAATAGACCCATAAAATTAACACAACTTGTCTAGTAGCAGGGGGAGAGAAAGAAAAGTTTTATATATCAGCAAGCAGTTTGGAATTTCAGGTGGGCATTCAGTTATAATACATGGAGCATCATCCTTTACTTGTCCCCAGGCCCATCTTGCCTTTAAACCTTAAGCAAAGAGCATAATGTAACCTTGTTGATTTTTTTTCCCCAGGTAAGCTTTAACCCTTTTTGAAAATTGACAGAAATATTACTGACTACTTTAACAACCTGTAGCCACCACAATTATTACCTTCACTTTGGCTGATAATATATGGGATAACCATTTACACTTGTTCCACCTGGGTTCTGCTGCTGAACTCTTCGCTCGAGCACTGTGACTTGTGAAGATTTTCAGTGTATTCTAGAGCACAATTTTTCTCTGTTTGGCAGGAAAGCTGTGGTTGGAGGCATGTCTGCAGGTGCCATTGGACAGTTTTTTGCCAGCCCAACTGATCTGGTGAAGGTGCAGATGCAGATGGAGGGAAAAAGGAAGTTGGAAGGAAAACCGTTACGGTTGGTTCCTGTCAGAGCTGGTGGTTTTTTCCCTGTTACTGATCACTCAGGCCCAGGGTGTGGTTCCCTGTGTTTTCTGCCACCCCATCTCCCCAGCTGCTCTGTGCCCTTACAGAGAGAGCACCTGATGGCTCTGGGCAGTGAAGGGGGAGGGGATTCAAGACCTCCTCCTTATTCCATTTACACTCATCTTCTTTATATTCTGATTTCTTGGTCCCAGGGACCAATCCAAATCCATCCTCCATGCTGCAGCACGTGCATGCCAGCCCTGTACCATGGGGAGGGAAGGATGCTTTCTGAAGATGGAAGAAAGCATGAGGGAAGTGGCTCATGCAGGATGCACAGGCACAGGGAAGGCTGGCATACAGCAGGGCTTGAGACTCTGCTGTAAATACCAGGACATGCTGCTCTTTGTGTCCCAAACTGCTGCCGTTGTTTGGTGTCACGTACATTTAGCTTTGTAATGCAGTGTGGGATCTAAGGGTTGTCTGCTGTTAGGGACCAGACCACTGCTTTGCAAGGCCACTGGTATCTCTGGTAAAATATTGTGGCACAAAAGTCAAAGACAGAACCAAAAACGGATCTGGAGGGCCAGATCCTTGCAGGTATAAATTCCTAATCTAACGTAAGGACCCAGTGCAGCAAAGTACTGGAACATGCAAAGATTTCACTGGGCTGTCTACCTACAAGCTGCATCTTGATTTCAGGTTTCGGGGTGTGCACCATGCATTTCTGAAGATCCTGTCTGAAGGAGGAGTAAGGGCACTTTGGGCTGGATGGGTACCAAATGTCCAGAGGGCTGCTCTGGTGAATATGGGAGGTAAATGGAATAAATTGGCCAGCAGCACTTAAGGCCCCACCAAATCTTTAAGAAAAAGGAGTTCAGCTGCTCCCATTGTCTTAGTGCTGTGATTACCTACACTGGGGTCCTATCTGGAGCACCCTGCAGGTGACCTGTGCCTTGTGCACCTGTGTTTTGGTCCTGTGGAAATCAAATGGCTTAAAAGTAACAGTTTGTACCTGAGTTTAAGGAAAAGTGAGCCAGGAGCTGAAGGAGTTCCATGGCGAGCAAAGCAGGGACCTCACCAGCCACAATCCAGTGCCCAAGTGAAGTGATGAGGGCAGAGCTAGCAAAGGCAGCCAGGCTTCACCAAGATCCAGATCCAAAGGGAAGTGTGTGGTGATGAGGCAGGTCTGAGGCCAAGACAGGAAGCTAAGCCAGGAACAGGGCTGGTGAGGGTCATGCATCATCTGTAAGGTAGATCAGAGCAGATGGGAGCAGAAAGGAGAATGTACTCACATGTCTAAAGACAGGACTCAGGGGCCACAGCCCTCATTAAAAACTGAGGGCAGAGTGCCAGCTGTGCCAAAGGCAGGAGGTAAAATGGAAATGAACATCCTGTGTCATGAACAGCACAGACACCATTCACTCCTGACAGTGCTGGTTTTTCTCATTATCCTCTTTACAGATCTGACCACTTATGACTCAGTGAAACACTTTTTGCTTCTGAACACGACACTTGTGGACAATAGTGTGACTCACAGCATCAGCAGGTGCCGTATTCTCCAATTACCCCTTTTCCACTGTGGAACATTTCCAGCCTTGCTGTCTTCATCTGCCTCTCTGTGCCAGCAGAAGACCCCCCTCTTTGATTTTGATTCTGCCAGTAAAATGCAACTTTAGAATTATTATTTTTTTCTTGAGAGAACATCACTTTATAGTAGACACAAGAGAAATGATGCAACCATTGCTACAAAACTGCCCTCACTAAAAGTGCCTTGCTGGTGCATTTAAACACCTTTGCTCTAATCTGTGGGAGCGCAGTGATACAACTTCTGCAGAACATCATCTCCTACTCTCTTAAGTGGTGAAAAAATCTACTTTATATAAACAATATAACCAATTGCCTATTGTGGGTCCTTCATCCCTGACTCAGAACTGCACAGAGAGATGAGGGCAGCAGGCACTGGGAGGACATGTGAGCAAGAGTAGCCTCACAAAGCCTCCCAAACCAAGTTTATGAGTTACTACTCATGATTTGATGATAACTGTTTTAATATATCTTTATTATAAGAACTGGAATCATGATGCTGAAATTTTTATGATATATCTTGGTTTCTTCCTTAAGTATCTGTTGCTGTTGGCAGTGCCTGCTCCGGGCTGGTAGCGGCTGTTCTGGGAACTCCGGCTGACGTGGTCAAAACCCGGATAATGAACCAGCCAAGAGATAAGCAGGGAAGGTAGGGACACTTCAGAGACCAACTTTCCAGCAGCACACTGAAACCATGGGTCTCACTGATTTCACTGGGAGTGAAGTGCTAAGTCAATAATTTGCTCTTCATCTTTCTGGTGATGATTTTACTGATTTAGTACACGTCTGAGGCGTGTTGTGATAACCACCTAAGCATAACCAGTGGATTTCAGCTCTGGATTAGACTCCAAGGAGCTTACAAAAGCGCTTTGGCTTGGAAAATATCAGCTACAAATTATTTTTATGAGGGGGATGGGTTTTTTAAATTGTGTATTTGTAATCCTAACACTGTTCTCCTTGCCCATTGCTAGAGGTCTGCTCTATAAATCTTCCACGGACTGCTTGATTCAAACTGTCCAGGGTGAAGGGTTTATGTCTCTCTACAAAGGCTTCATACCAACCTGGATGCGAATGGTAGGTGCTTTTAAACTCTCTTTACAAAAACAATTAGCACTGAAATGTGAGGAGTGTGGAGGCAGCCCTAATCCTATGTAATATTACAAGTTTTGTATGAAAGACACAATCATAGAATTGTAGAATGGTTTGGCTCCAAGAGACTTTAAAGATCATCTGGTTCCAACCCCTCTGCCATGGGCAGGGACACCTTCCACTTTTTCAGAGCCTCATCCAGCCTGGCCTTGAACACTTCCAGGGATGGGGAGTTCACAGCCTCTCTGAGGCTTGGGAACCTCTCTGGGAAGCAGAGCAATATGAGACTGAATTTAAGAAAATGAGTTTTAAGAGGAGACAGTTTAATCTAATGGGCTTATTTATTGGGTTACTTTTGTTTTAAGCCTCTAACTTCAGTGTTTGCTTTCACAGGCACCTTGGTCACTGGTATTTTGGCTTACATATGAACAAATCAGAAGGATGTGTGGAGTTACTTCTTTTTAAAACCTTCAATATTCACAGAAGAGAGAAGACTCAAAAAGCTGAATTCTCATTCCACAAGGTAGTAGGACATGTATAGCTTGTTGCTCCAAATCCAGTCCTTACTGGTTGGCTACTTAAGGCTACTATTTGATTGTCAGACTGCCATATGAAATTTATATCATCCACAGGATAAAACTGTCACAATAATACTTCAGCTAGCAGCCAGCATCAGCTTTCTGAACCAGCAAACAGGAATAAAAAAAATCTACCTAGCAGATAGCACATAATATTGTCTGTTTGTTTGATAATTGAGATGATTTCTATTGTTAAAGACAAGAGAAGGTTGATTAATGCACTGAACAAGTCCTGTGACTAAGCATCTATAAAATTATTTGGGTATTTTTGTTGTTAATTGCATTTGCACACAGATAAAGAACTACCTCTCGTTAGTTTGATATGTCAGCAAACCAAGCCTGTAGTGCTACGTATTGAGAAAGGTAAAAGCAGTTTACCTGATTCCAAATCTGCTTCGTACAAAAAGTGGAAGGGTTTGTGTTCCTCTTACTTCCCAGAAACTGCCTGAACTCCCTACTCAACTATTTGAGTGAGATCATGATTGAAATGCATTTTGTTCCCAGAAAATCAAAAGCCTAGTTTTCTCTGCAACACTCGAAGGACTGAAGATAATCCCTAGGACCAAACTGAACTACTTGTCCCGTGACAATCTCAGTGCTGATGTGGCAGACTGGGTCATTTTCCATGGAAATGTGCACTCTGCCCACTTTAAATCTTGATGGAAATACGATGTTATCATCAATAATGCAAAATGTTTGAACAGGAGTGATTTATTTATTTTTAAACCTAAAGCCTTCCAGATTTCATAGAGAAGGAGACTAGTGCTGTTTGTCACTAGGTTCACCTTTGGCAGTCAAGAGTAAAAAATGCAGTATTAAAAGCAGCCATGAGTAGATAAAACAAAGCTGGCTTTGATTTAGTAATATCTAGTAATTGAATTAATGTAGAAAACTTGACCCTTTCAATAAATACACAGGATTTCTTCTAGTCTTTTCAACCAGTGTCCCTAATGTGCCATTTTCTCATTGGACATAGTTTGGGTGTCTTTTTGGTTTGCACTTCTACTTTCTGATTGTATTGTAGTTCAGTTGTGACTGTATGCATTTGGGGGTGCACTTCCAGCTCAGAAAACATTCACCTCAGCGTTATTAGGGAGTAACAGAATCACAGAATGGGACAGGCTGGGAGGAACCACAGTGGCTCATCTGATCCCACATCTCTGCTCAGGAGGGAGCAGGGTCAACCCAGAGCACAGGGCACAGGATTGTATCCAGACAGTTCTGGAATATCCCCAGTGAGGGAGATTCCACAGCCTCTCCGGACAATCCATTCCAGGTCTCGGTCATGCACAGTAAAGTTCTTCCTCATATTCAGGTAGAATCTCCTGTGCACCAGTCCGAAGGTTTTGTTCAGAAATCCTGGTATCTCTCTAGCTGTCATCCTGAGAAACAAATCCAGGTTCTTTCTGTCTGGTACTCCAGCACCAGCAATGACAAACTAGCAAAGCTGCTGCTTCAGTCACTCCCGCCTGCCATGCTGTTACCCTGATAACCCAGCGGTGGATACACAGCTTTACCTTTCTAGTGAGGCAGAGTAAGGGCTTTTATCATCCAATCATAGAACAGTTTGGGTTGGAAAGGACCTAAAATATCAGTTCCAATCCCCTGCCATGGACAGGGACACCTTCCACTAGACCAGGTTGCTCCAAGCTCTGTCCAACCTGGCCTTGGACACTTCCAGGGATTGGGAATCCACATCTTCTCTGGGCAACGTGTTCCTGGGTCTCACCATCCTCACAGTAAAGAATTTCTTCCTAATAGCCAATCTAAACCTGCTCTCTTTCAGTCTGAAGCCATTGCCCCTTGTCCTGTCACTCCAGGTCCTTGTAAAAAGTCCCTCTCCATCTTTCTTGTCAGCTCTCTTCAGGTACTGGAAGGCCACAGTTAGGTCACCCTGCAGCTTCTCTTCTCCAGGCTGAACAATTCCAACTCTCAGCCTTTCCACAAAGGGCAGTTGCTTCAACCTCTCTGATTATCATAACCAGTGTATTAATTATAAGCACTGTGCAAAACCACTTGTAGCCTACATTCATCAAAGTTGCCATAAGCTACTTTAATGGGCACACAGCTTGAGAAAATCACTGAAGCTCTAAGTTTTGTTAGAATAACCTTGATAAGCTTCAATTAACAAAGCCTGAAAGAAGAGAGGTCTGTTGTTCAAACTAGATACAAGGAGTGCACAATTTATGGTGCACAAGGACATTTTGCAGAAAACAGCAGACAAAAAGGACTCTAACAAATACTCAGTATGTGTGCTGGAAAGTCCCTAGCTGGGAAGAAGATAATAAAAGGACAGAAAAATATAGACTAACTTGCATGAGAAGTGAGAAATCAATATCCAATGGAAGACAGAATACTAATTAAATAGAATTCTGTAATTTAGAACCAGTGAATATTAATTTGTTTGATAAAAATACATATATAAATAAATGTAAAAGTTCTGCATCTGCATCTCTGTAGAGGCCAGGATTTTGTCAGCCACACATACACCACACACACACCCACACAAACCTCTTCCAGCCAAAAGTAATGCCTGACTCGCTAACGCTAAAAGGACAGCGTTAGAGGGTCTTATTTATCCCAATTATTTCAGAGCGTTCGGTAACAACAGCATCACTCAGCTTGGTGTCACTTCCAAACTTGCCGAGGGTGCTCCCCAACCCTTCACCTATGCAATTAATGAAGATACTAAATAACCCTAAAGCCCCAATACGGACCCTTGAGGCACAGCTCAAAATAAAAACAAAAAAAATGCCTTGTAAAAATCTTATAGTGAAAACTTTCAACTCTTAATAAACTTCTCTCCTTGGGTGTGAATTCCTGGCGATTCCTGACGGGTGTCCGCTGCGAGCTCCGGTCCTCACGCCGCGGCCGCCGCCCTCACGCCGCGCCCCGCCCTCACACCGCCGCTGGCCAATAGCTGCCAAGCTCCGCACGCATGTCCCGCCCCCGGTGCCGCTCTGACCAATGGGAGCTAAGCGGGCTCGGCGCTCTCTCCCCCTCACCCCGTCCCCGCCGTC
Organism: Polioptila caerulea; assembly: GCA_013397295.1. Lineage (NCBI taxonomy): Eukaryota > Metazoa > Chordata > Aves > Passeriformes > Certhiidae > Polioptila > Polioptila caerulea. The sequence continues at coordinate 134,940 of VYXF01013034.1, forward strand.
CCGCCGCCACCCATCCGACGTGGAGCGCTCCACCGTGGGCGAGGGCAGCTCCGCCGGGCTCTGTCCTGAACCCCGCGGCGCCCCGGCTATAATTCCGTAACCCTCCTCTTCGTGGTGCCTCCGTGCAGCCTTAGCGTAGCAGGAGCGGTCCCATGTATCAGCTCGCTTCACTTCTCCTTTTTCCCCTTCCCTTCGCGCCGCTCTCCACCCCGCCGAGAGGATCAAAATGGACTCGGCCGCTGGGGCAGCCGCTAACGGCCCCCCGTTGGTCACGTGGGCGGCGCGTGCTCTATATGACGCCGAGCGGCGGAGGGCGGGGCGTTCACTCGCCTCGTGCGCGGGGCCGCGGTGCCGTGAGGTGGCTTCGCGATGAGCTCCGGGCCGGGGTCCCTGGGCCGCGGCGATACCGTCACGCTGCGGGTCAGCGCCGTGGGGCTGTACCCCGAGGTGCCCATCCTGCGACTGTGGGGGCTGCGGGGTGAACGTAAGGCTGTCTATGCCCTCCTCTACCGCGAGATCCAGACGGCGGCCGGGCCGCGCCTGGCGGCCCGCCCAGAGCCCAGCGGGCCGGGGGCCAGCGGGACCAGGCTGTGCCCAGGAGAGCTGGCACTGGTGGAGGTGTTGGGCGTGTGGTACCGCTGCTGTGTGGTGAGTTGTAGTGCCCAGGGGTACCGTGTCTTCCTGCTGGACGAGGGGTACGTGGTGACCACATCTGCCTATTACCTGGCACAGGGCTGCTCAGAGCTGTTCCAGCTGCCCCCGGAGGTGGTGGGCTGTGTTGTGGCCGATGTCATGCCCTCCCACAGTCACGAGGGGACAGCAAGTGGGGATTCACCAGTGTCCAAGTGGACTGTGGAGGCAGTGGAGTTCCTCGGCTTCCTGCAAGGCAAGGAGGTGTCTGGTGTGGTGCAGGAGGTGATAACGCCGCAGCTCATTGTGCTTGAGCTGCCCCAGCTCGTGGCTCAGATGCGGCAGCTGGGCCTGGCCAAACGCGTCTCTCCCAGCTGGTTCTGCCAGGTGCTCAAGCGCTGCCTGCCTTTTGGCCAGTTAAAGGAGCAGCTCTGTCAGCAGCCTCCAGCGTGTTCCCTTGGAGCTTTAGCAGGTCCCCAGCTTGTCCACGCGCTGCTCTCGTATCGGCCTCTTTCGCCTGCCTTGGATTACTACTACCCTCAGCTTCAGTTGGGTGTGACAGAGCCTGTCCTAGTGACCCATGTCTCTGACCCACACCACGTTTACTGCCAGTTGCAGTGCCTGTCACAGGAGATCTGCTGCCTTTCTGATACCATGTGCCATGCTTATGACCGGTGGGAGCAGGACTTACTGCCCAAAGTGGGCTCGCCCTGTGCTGCCCGTGGGATGGATGGCCAGTGGTACCGTGCCATTCTGCTGGAGCTCATTCCTGGGGAGCAGGACCAGCATGATGCAGCCCTTGTGATCTTTGTGGACTATGGCAAGAAGGAGACTGTGACCAGAGCTAACCTGCGCCATTTGCCTGCTGAGTGTTTTCGCATGCCTGTGGTCACTTACGTGTGTGCTCTTCAGGGTGTTTCAGATGGGGGCTGTGGCTGGTCCCCCTTGCAGGTCGATTTGCTGAAAGCGTTGGTGCTTGGCAGAGGAGTAAGTGCTCACATCAAAGCCTTTAACTCCTTTGAGCATCTCTATTATGTGACCCTCTATGGGGAAAACGACGTGGATTTGAACCATCTTTTTGGGTCTCAGGCTTGCTGCCTGGTCAGCAGTCAAGTGAGCCAAACTGAGGCTGATGAGCAGCTGGAAGTAGAGGAATCCTTAGCTGAAGAATTGGAATTGCCACCAGAAGCACCTCCTGTTTTAACACGTGGAGATTTGGCTGCTGCTGCTGTAGCTGGTGTGTGCCTGAAAACCTGGACATTGTACAGTGCACGTGTCTCCCACCTCCGAGACCCATCTGAGTTCTGGCTGCAGCTCCATGAGTATTACCAGCTCTTCAGGCAGCTGAGGCAGTGCATGTGGAATTTTTATTCCCATTCCACAAAGCTGGATGGTGCTGGGTGGGACCCACAGCCTGGATCCCTTTGTTGTGCCAGTGGGAACGAGGGTGTCTTTTATCGAGCGGTGGTTACCAGGGTACTGGACACTGGGGTGGAAATACACCTGGTGGACAGAGGCAGTACAGAAACTGTGGATCTGTGTGCTGTGAAGGAGCTGCTCCCTCGGTTCAGGGAACTGCCTGCTTTAGCTCTGAAGTGTTGTTTGGCAGGTGTCTCCCCACCAAGAGGGAGTTGGAGTGAAGCTTCTGTGTCTGCATTCAGGGAGATGGTACTGAACAAGGAACTAAAGGTTTGGTTTTTCAATGTGCAGGGTGACAAATACATGGTTGAAATTTTTGACCCGTCCCAGTTAGGAGAGGGAAGAGTAAGTAAACTCATGGCCCAGGGGGGTTATGCTGATTACCAGAGGTATGAAATACCCAGGACTTCCCAGAAATCAGATAAGTCTGGGACACAGGCCTCTTCCCTAGTGTGTGCTGCAGAGAAAAGACAAATAAATGCAGAGAAGAGACTCAGAGAAGAAAGTGATCTAAAGAGCAGTGATAGACTACTTGATTCTCAGGTGGATGTGATGGTCAGAGAGACCCCTATTGCAGCCATTCACAATTCTAAAAATAGTGAGTTTCTTCTTTCTCGAGACTATGAGGGTGGGGAAAATCTTCACACCTCTTTGAGACAGAACTATGTGGAAATTAAGCCAGGCTCCTCTTGTGGAGGCCACTTAGAAGTGGGAAGTACAGTTGATGTTATTTTGTCATATGTTGAGAATCCTAGTTGTTTTTGGTGTCAGTTAAGTAGAAATCGCCACGACCTTGAGGTACTAATGGTTGAAATTCAGGAGCATTGCAAGAATTCATTCCAGCCACATGTTTGGCCAAATCTTGTGTGTTTAGCCCAGTACTCAGAGGATAAAAAATGGTACAGGGCTTTAATAGTTAGTGAAAGAGTTTGTGCAGAAAAAGTAGAAGTCATATATGTTGACTATGGCAACAGAGAGCAGGTGTGTCTAACGAAACTCCGTGCAATTAATGAACGCTTCCTTAGGTTAGAGGCTCAGGCATTCAGGTGCAGCCTTTACAACCTCATCCAACCCAAAGGTCAGAATCCTTTTGCTTGGGATGAAGAAGCAATTCAGGCTTTTCGTCAGTTTGCTGTTAATTCATCATCTGACCTTGACCTGAAGTGTACAATCTTTGCATTGGCTTCAATAAATAGGGACCTTTTTAACATTGTAGATTTAATCACACCTTTTCAGAGTGCTTGCCAGTTTCTCATTGAGAGAGGTGTAGCCAGACCTTTATTTCCTCATAAGCATTTGGAATCTTTGGTCCAGCTTCACTCTTTCTATTATTCTAGTCATGGTATCAAAATTGGGAGTGAGGAAGATGTTTATATTACGTATGTTGAGAATCCGTGGATATTTTACTGCCAACTTGAAAGGTGTGCAGATACCTTGGCACAGCTGGCTGATAATATCAGTTCCCTGAGTGAGAGAGTGACCAAGAGCACAAGAGCCTTGGGGAAGTCTGGGACCTTGTGTCTGGCAAGGTACTCTGACAGTCAGTGGTACAGGGGAGTGATTATGGAAAGACAACCTAAGGCTAAAGTCTTCTTTGTGGATTTTGGGAACACAGAGACAATAGAGAAAGATGATCTGCTTATTATACCCAATGATGCTTCTGATATCTTGCTGGTGCCAATGCAGGCCATAAAGTGTTCTGTGTCTGATGTATCATCTGTTTCAAAAGAAGCTGCAATGTGGTTTAAGGAAGCTGTCCTAGAAAAGAGATTAAAAGCAATAGTGGTAGCCAAGGACTCTGATAATTCACTGCTGGTTGAGTTGTTTGATAGAAATACTCAAATTAATACAAAGCTGAAAGAGCTAAGCCTAAACAGTACAGGACTGTGTAGCCATGTATACAATGAGACTTTGTGCCCTAGAAATAGAGATGTGAATGAGAGGGATGAGACTGCAGAGTCACCTTTAAATGCAGGTGGGCCTCTTGAAAGAAAAAAATGTCAACCTGAAGCCCAGCAAGAACAAGGGAGCAAAAGAGACTTCAAAGAAGTTGTAAACCTTTTCCAGCACTCTGTGAAGGGAGATGTGGCAGCTGGATTGCTAGATGATGAGATAGTTAGCAGTAAGAAGGATGCTGTTTTGTTGAATAAAGCAGAGGAGGAGTGTCTGCTCTTTTCCCAGATGGATACACTGTCAGATATGAAATCTGATGCTGAAGGCAGGTGTATAATGCTTAAAAATGCATCTGATCTCCCACCACAGAAGATAGTGCCAGCTCTTAAAACCTTAGTGTATGTGTCTTATGTCAGTGACCCGCAGGATTTTTATGTCCAACTAGGAAGTGACGAGGTTCAGCTTAACAACATTTTGGAAAGTTTAAACAATGGGAAATCAGTGAAGTACCCTTGTGGACAGCTTTTCCAAGCAGGAGATTTAATCAGTGCTGTTTATTCAGAAGACAGCCTGTGGTATCGAGCTGTAGTAAAAGAAAAGACTTCTGACAATTCAATAAGGGTACACTATATTGATTATGGTGATACTTCTGTGATTAGTGTTGATCAAGCACGCAGGCTTCCTAAGAACTTGTCATCTATTCCAGCAATGAGTATTCACTGCTTCCTAGGTGGACTCAAATGCAAAAAAAATGCAGACTGGACAGAGAAAGCAATGTTTTACTTCACCAAGAGAACAAGTGAAATCTTGCTGTCATGTGAATTTGTAAGGAAGGTTGAGGATAAATGGGAAGTTATTCTCAGTGACCATCAAGGTGTAATAACAGTGGATTTTGCTGATAAAGATCTTGCAAGTAGAGAAGGACTTTTCTCAAGAAAAAAAATTGATAAAAGAGAGAACCGTGACCTGATCACTGTCTGTGAGCCTTTGCTTCCTCAGGTACAAAATGAGGTTTCCTGTGTAAGCGATTGTAAATCGTTTATCTGGAAATTTCCAGAGGCAGGTCAGACTTTAAAAATTTATGTCACAGTGGTAAATAGTCCAGGATACTTCTGGTGTCACCGTGCTGATACCAAAGATGTGAGCTACATCGAGAAAAAAATAGAGGAAGCTGAAAAGCTTGGACTAAGCTCTCTGAATGGTGACAAGTCTTGTATTAAAAGTGGTGATACTTGTCTAGCAAAATACAGTCAAGATGGGTGGTTCTACAGAGCTCAGGTCAGCAGTGTGAACGATGACAGTGTCGTTGTTAGACACGTGGATTACGGAAGCGAGGAAAGCGTCAGCCTGGAGATGATCCGACAGATGCCCTGTGAACTGCTCAGAGTACCTGGGCAAGCATTTGCTTGCTGTCTGTTAGGTTTCAGTGCCTCAGACGGCTCATGGGTTAGTGAAGCAAATAAGAAGTTTTATGATATGACTGAAAACCTTGTCTTAGAAGCTGAAGTAGTAGAAATTCAGGAAAAAAAAGATTCTGAAGTCCCTCTGTGTGTTGTCAAGCTGGAAGCTTCTGGCAATAGTATTAATGAAAAAATGAAGCCTTTTTGGAAAGTTAATAAAGAAACTGGTGACAGTGCTTTCTCAAACCTTTGCAACCCCCTAAAGGAAAACAGAAGTTCAGACAGCAATTTGGGTCTTTGTCTCAACAAAGAAACTACTGCTATTTGTGGATTAGCTCAGAAAGAAAGTGAAAGTGCTTTATTTTGTTCTGATCCTTTTCTGGGTGTAACTTCTGAATGCTTAGAAACTGCAGAAGCAAATGTGTCAGTGGGAGCTGCCAGTGGGAAGGTTGATGATGGATATGAAGTAGGAGAGCGTGCTAACAGTTTTGATAAAGAGATATCACTGTCACCTTCAGACAGGGGTAACAGTGTGCTACTAGAACCAATGAGAAGCTGCAGCCCTCATATTGTGGGAAATGGAATGAAAGCTGCAGAACAAGACCTGTCTGAAATACTGTTTGGAGAGGAGGCTGAGCAGAAAGCAGAAGAGACCAAGAGTGCTCCAGCAGCCAGCCTTTTCCTAGGAAAAGAACAAGAACTGCAAAGATTGCCAGTGCTCCAGGCACAGCCATCTACAAGCAATGGAACAGAGATATTAGGAGAACTGGGTCCATTGGAAATGCACTTGCCATGTGAGAATCTAAACAAGCTCCTACAGAAGCTGGAGGGACTTTCAGAAAAGCCCTCTGGTGAAGGAACAAAGGAAGCACTGGAAGCAAAGTCTCTTGAAACGCAGGCAGTGTTAGGCAGTGAAGCAAGAGAGACAGTGCTGGAGCAGCGATTGCTGGAGCTTCCAGATGTGAGGGAGGAGACAGGGCAGTTGACAGCTCTGAAGTGTCTTGAAATTTTACCATTACTTAGTGAAAAAGAAAACCTGGTGCCTTCAGTTAGTGACAGAGAGAAGTCGGTAGAGTTGATTCCACCTGATGTTCAGCCTTCTTTGGGAGAGAAGACCAAGAAACTGCAAGGGAATTTGTCTGGAATTCATGAAGCAGAAGCTCTACTAGATGATTGGATGGAAGCAGACCCTCCTTCCCTGAGGCTGTCGTCATGTGCTGGTAGACCTGAGGAAGAACTGCACCAGATGTGTGACAAGCCATCAATGCTAGGAGCCAAATTTGAGGCCTTTCTGGAACTGATGCTGCCTGATGTTCAGCCTCCTCAGGAAGACAGGGAGGAGGACTTGCTAAGGCTGGAACATGCTGTGCTACAGAGTTCTGCAAAGAGTGGAAGTCAGTTTTCATTTCTTTCAAAAGACTCAGCGAATCAAAGCCCTGCTTTCACTGAGAAATCATGTGACTGTACAGTTGAGAAACATAGGGGCTGGCAGAAGAAGGAAGATGACTGTGTGGAAGAGTGGATGGAACAAGAGTTGACTGACTCGTTTAAAGAGAGGGGAAATGTGTGTGTTCAGTCTTTAGGCGGTGAGCCTGGGGAAGACAAAGAGAAGAAAGAGAACTTGGCTGACTGCAGTGCAGGTAAAGTATCTGATTTTAAAGAGTTAAATAATCAAAATGTTGTGCACATTCAAACATGAGAACAGCTTTCTTGTGAAAAACCTAACTTTTATTGCCTAATAAGATAATGTATTAATGCTTTGATGGGTTAAGGGCAGCAGACAGAGTGTAGTATCTCGTGGGTAATGTGACAGTCTCAGCAACTAGTCTTACTTGGGAAGATTAATGATTTTGAGTCTAAATCCATTTCTGAACATGAAGTGCATTTGCAAGACTGGGATGGCAATTTTTAAATTTTCAAATATCAAGTATTTTGGAGGGGATGGGGCAGCAGTGTTTGAGGGGGGATGGGGCAGCAGTGTTTGAGGCATCTGAGGTTTTTTTGAGAGTTGATTTTTGTGGGGTTTTGTACGTTTAGTTTTTTTTTTTCCTTCCTCCTTCATTAGTAAAATACCATTTCTTGTAGCACACCATGACTATCCTTGTAATCTGAAGGGCTTTGCTGTTGGTTCCAAATGTGTGGTGTGGACTTCTCTTAAATGGTGTGATGCTCGCATTTTGGAGGTATCTGAGAAGGGTACCAAGGTAAGTGTGGTTTGAATAATCTTTCTGCCTTCTTAACATCTAGTCCTTCTTTGGTGCTTCTCTAAACTCTGAATAATATTTTTTAAAATTATGTTACAGAATTTAACTATTGCAAAGGCTGATCCTGAATTTATAGACTAGAGAGAAACTGCAGTGTCTCAAATTACATTGACGATACATGTCAACACTTGATGTTCCCTTCACATCTTATTCTTTTATTGACTGTGAATATTGAAGGATCTAGCTCCAGTTTGGAGCTAGAGTGGACACACACATGAGTGGTTCTGTCTGGCCTGCAAGTTAGTGTTCTGCAGTGGAGCTGTATTACCATTAAAGCTCAGGAAACCTGACATTATTTTACTGGTGTTTTGAGGAGTTGGTGCTAGAGCAGTAGAAACTTGGGAAGAAACTCAAACTATACTGCAAGTAATAATGAATCCACAACTATTCCTACTTCAGTGAAATATGTTGCATTAGTGGTTGGTGGGAGTTAACTTTAAGAGTAGAGAGTAATGCAGTGGGCTGCCTTGTTCTACTGCTCTTTAAGCTAGGGGATGAATGAGATCTTCCTTCAGTCCAGGAGGAGTGTGTATTGATGTACACACTTGCACAGACATTATACTTGCATTAAATGACCTCTAAATTATAAGTTACAACTGCAAATCCAAAAGATCATTACATAAAAGCATCCTTTTCGAAGATTGAATGTCTGAGATTGTCTACACCAGCTCTTGTGCTGGCAGATCCCTTGGGTGTCTAAAACTGAGCTCAGCTGCCTTCAGATGAGAGGCAGTGTCAGGGATTATCATGTAATGATATCTTGATTCATCAGCTTCCTTCTGGTTCTGATCTGGTAGGTGTTTCACAGCCTTTTTCTCACTGTGCTTGGGTTAGGAGCCTGGAAGAGCCTTGAGCAGCCTCAGTCACTACATTCAGTTTTATTAGAGATCAGCTTGTTCTTCTTTGCAAGATCCAGACTTCTCAACACCTTCTCAAAAGCAGAGTTCTCAACTGTGTTTTCCTGCTGCTGTGTCTTATTTGTTGAGTGCATTGCTGATGTGCTAGATGCACTTTGGCTCTGTCTGTACAGGTCTTGAACCTCAGCAGTGGCAATGAGGAGATTGTGCACCCCGAGAACGTCTGGAACGGAATTCCTGACCAGGCTCACAGGTCATCTGAGGTATGGCAGTGGGATAGTGGACTGGGCAGCACAGCACTGGCTTTGAGAAAGGCTGCTAACTAACTGCTAGATCAGGAAAAATACTTCTATTGTGGAGTAATTAGGAAAGAACAGTAAGGTTTTCACCAGTGTTCTTCATGAAGTACCTACCAGTGGATGAAAAACTCATGTCTGGAACCCAAAGCTCAAGTCATGGGCCGTGCTGCTGGTGATGGTAACAGCATGAATTTCCAGTTTGTTCTTCACATGCAGCCTTTGTATCAAAGTGAAAAGTGGGCAGAAGACTAATGCAGTGAGTTATGAGGGGGGAAGACAATGGTAAACAGGAGTCCAGTAGTGCTGATGTAAGAAGTTAGTCTGGTATTAAAGGAAGCACCTCAATGAAGACTTGGCAATAGTGCCAGCTTCCTAACAGGATCCCTTTTTGTGTAGGCATTAACCCCTGCAACAGAAAACTTGCAGTCCTTACCAGAGGAGTCCTTACTTCAAGGTAAGTGTACATTAAGCCCCTCACACGGGTTGTGTATTCTGTGTTTGAATGATTTCTAGTTTTCTAGGAAATGCTTTATTTTAGAAAATACAATTGAAACACTAATTTGAGCTTATGTAGTTGATACTGTGGTTGGGATTTTCTTGATAGCATTAGCTTATGTACTGTCAGTTTAATGGTGACTACATGCAATGAAAGCTGATACTGTGTCTGGATTACAAACCAATTTAGTATTTATTTATTTACTCATCTAATGGATTGAGCCTCTTGCAAGAGGTCGGGTGGTTCACCCAAGTTACAGATTTTGGCAATATTTTGAACATTGCTATGAGCATGCTGTTCTTGGCCATGTTTCTGAAGGAAGGTGAGCAACTGCTAGGCAGACTCTATTAAGCATTTAGTTTAGCATTTGAGTGCCCCAGTCCCATAATCTATAAATCTAAATCCATAATAATACCATTTCAGTTGTTGTGAGGATAGTTTATGAATAGTACATGTACATTTTTAATGTTACTTAAAAATTTTGAAGTGTTAGTGGTAAACACCTCTTCAGTGTACCAAAGAAATAGTACAGGTTCTTTTTGTTTATATGCTGGTTTTATAATTAAGGAATTGTAGAGCCCTTCTGGTTGAAAGGGGCCTTTCCTGGTGGTAAAAGCAGAGCCAACTAGATCAGATTGCTAAGGACCTTACTGCCACTTCTGGAATCTGTCCAAGAATGGAGACTCCAAAACCTGTCTGAGTAATTTGTTTCTGCGGTTGCCTGATGAAGACTAAACTGAGTTGAACTGGGGATAGCATCTGTGCTTTCAGGGATTAATTGGTAATTGTATTTTAGTATAACTGCTGGTTTATGGGTACAAAGGAAGCCTGCAACAGAGATCAGATTGCCTGTTGAGAAAAAGGGTAGTTTAAGAATTTGGTAAAATGTTAAAATGGTCAATCTACAAACTCTCCCTCAATTGCATCACACAAATGCAGGATTTTTCTTGATTTTGTGGATTTTTTTCTGGTGCTGAACACTTTGCATGGAGTTAGTGTATGCAGTGTCAGCACCAGCAAAGGAAAGGTGAGTCAGGGTCTTGCACCCACAAGGTGTCACAGACCTGGAACCTGCTGCACACACTGCCACTGCCTGGGGAGGCAGTTTGGAGGTACTCAGGGTGCAAAACCTCCTGCAGTGGTTTATGCCCAGCCCACTGAGGGATGGAGTAATTTGAACTCATAACTGAAATCTGGGAGCACTTGTGCTGTTTCAGCTGTTCTATCTTTGTATAATAAGTGTAGTCTTTAAACATGGTCCAGTATGTCAGTAGTATTTAGTCTGAAGCCCTGTAGAGATGACTTTTGTTCTTAATACCCTTACATTTATAGAAACATCTTGATGGGTCTAATCTGTGTTTATTCCCTATAGAAAAACAAACTGGCTGCAGTAGCAATTTAGCTGAAGATCCTCATTGTCTTCCAGCAGTGCTGAAACCAAGTGACACGTTGACCACGTGAAACTGAGGGAGTGCCTCTGTATGAAATGTTCCCATGAAAATGCATTTGTGGGATCAAAAACACCAGCAGAGCATTGAGTTGCTTGTTTTTTCTACCTACCTGACCAAACACCTGTCACTGCTGAACTTCCTGTATAGTGTTGGCAGGCTGTTCTTTTCAGATTGTTTTCTTACAGCTGTTGTTGCTAGACTGTTATTGTTAGCTTGTTTCTTAGAGCTGTACTTTCCTAAATAAGAATTTGCCTCTTGACTGGCATTTTTTACTGACTGGAGGTGCACTGACTTATATGGAGTTCTTGGTAGGTGGTTCTTCAACAAAAGTTTCTTGTGAGTTTCTGTATATGCTACTGTGTTGTACAGCACTGCTTTCTGATGTTTGCTTTTGGAAAAGTTGTATTGTTAAGTGTTTTTTTTTCTCAAAAAAAAAAGTTGAGGGTATTTTTGGGAGGGGTAAGGGTAAGGAGTTTTTTTTCTCTATAAGGAAATGTAGTTATTTTGGGTTGAAGTCTTGCATTTGCTGATGTTCTAAAGCAATGGAAGAAGCCAGAATAAAGCTTTGGTTGGCACATACTGGTTTGTTAATGTGTTTGAATGACTTGTGTCTGTTCCTGTGCAGAAGCCCAAATGCTGTGTGAGGGCTGTTCTGCAGTCACTGGTTGTGTTTTGACCCTAACCAGCTCTCTAGAGCACTGTGAACTATGGTGAATGTTTTGAAACATTCATTGCACTTAATTAATTCAACCTGCTGCAATTGTACTAATGAAAGATGAAGCTTTCCCTATAAATATCAAGAAGACACAATGGAATGGTTTTGCTGCCACATGTGTGCAGCATGCTAAGGACCTGACCTGCAGCTGTTTTAAGGAGATCTCACCTTTTACCTCCTTTTGAAAGGGAGGTGCTATTTTGTAGTGCTGTTCCATGCTCCTGCATAGCATAGCTGCTCCCTCCTCTTCAGAAGCTGTGAATTTTTCATGCTGAAACAAGGACTTAGGAACCCAAGCTGGCTGATAGTGAATCTCACAGTAGATCTCAAGAGTTAGTGCTGACTCAGTAAGACAAATACATTTATTTGCTTAATAGAGACAATACATGGCACTAGGCTGGGGGGAATTTAAATTCTGAAAGACAGGTTTTAGGTGTTATTGCAATCTCATTTTAAGATCACAGATTATGTAAAATACTTAATTAGACTGTTAATTTCTTAGTTTGTTTGCTTCAGTGGTTTTTTTTGTAACGTGATTTTGAAGTGAGCAGAAGTTATAAGACACCCTTCCATGGGGCAGCTTCAGGCAGTTCTGATCCAAAAAGGAGAGCCTTAAAGGCCACCCAGGTGGCTGCTGACAAGCTTTGTCCAGGTACTACCACTGCTATCTGTATCTGTCAGTGGGAGCCGACTGTGTCACCTGGAGACCATTGAGAGCACCTGCAGAAAGCTGAGTGTGTGGGGAGTGTTTACTGTCTGGAGACCTCAGGAGCTGAAGCAGTGCTAACAAGGACCCTGTAAAGGGAGCTGAAGAGGTGTCACATCTGTATTTCCCCACAGTCTGACTGTGATAGTGCAAACAGACAAGGGAGATGCTGCTGGAGCTTTGCCCAAGGGCAATTACAGTTGATACAAGAGTGACCCACTGAAAAGATTTTGAGATATAAACATCCTCTACATATGACACTAAACACATCTTACATTTAAGTGGATTCAGATCCTGTGAGGAGTCCTGCATCTGGACTTTCTCTGCTGTCAGCTGAACTCCTTCCTGTAGTTTTTACTGGGACTTATGAAAATTAAGACCACCCTCCACAGGCATCTCTAACTCCCAACTGTTGTCAGGGCACAGCTGAAATACTTAGTATCTAAACAGGAAAGTGGTGGTTTGGGGTTTTTCTTTTGTTTCTTTTCCCTTACCCTTCAGTCAAGCCTTGCTGGATGCAAATTGACATAAAGCTTGGTAAACCAACCTGTAGCTAAATTCCTTGGAGCTCAATCTGTCTCTGCAAACTTGACTCAAGTCAAAACCAGAAAGAGCATTTAAATTATTACCAAGTGATTTCCCCCAGGCTGCCTACAAAGCAGAAGTTACCCTGTTGCAATATTTCAGAGCATCCCACTAACTCATTTGAACAGAAACCTCTGTTTATGATTATGCCTTGGTTTTGGTTTTTTTTTTGTTCCACACCCCAAAAGCTTTGTAGGTGTTAAATGCCACCACATGTCTGAGCAATGTCTGGCCAGTATTAGTGTTGTGATGTCCATGGCATTTTCAGTACTTCTTTGTATTCCTTATTCAGGTTCAGCTGGAGATGTGTCAATATTGGTTCCAGGAATAACATTGGGTCCTATGCCATCCACAAGAGAATCCCACTGATCAAAATCCTTCTTAAGACCTATAACATGGGGGAAAGAAAACCCAAGTGGCCATGAGTTAAGTAACCAGCTTTTTGTAAAACTACATTGAATAATGAAATCAACTTGGCAAAGTAGGGAAGGAAAAATGTTTTAAGGAGGAAAAAATGATAATCCAGACTTTTTGTACCAGAATAAAATGTCAGTGGTTTTCCTCTGAGTTGCTAAGATTACAAAAGTAACTGACAAACCTCAGGAAGAAGTCTAACTTATTTTTTCCACTGACACACTTATTTTGATCTTGTTTTAAACTGAATGGTTATATAAAAAACTTCACAGGAATTAAGTATTAGTCAACTTCATACTTTGCTGTAAACATACTTACTCAGATGTTTCTGTAGGAAGGCTAATGAAGCATGATTGCTGATATCAATAGCTTCATTTGGATCTATTTCTCCTTTTAATTTGAAAAATCTTGCAATGATTCCTCCGCTCACAAAGGTGAAATCAGGAAAGCTCTGATGTACTGACCCCCTGCAAAGAGAAAAATGATCAACAGGCTTGTAAGAATACATTAAGCTGCCTGATTAAAAGATGCACAGACTTCAGTCAAATGTCTTGTGGTGTCTTTAAGAGAAGATAAAACAGGTTAATCTCACAAGCACCTAAGATTAGCAGGAAATTCTGCCCTAACCACAAAAGGGAGGAAGGTTTGTACATGCTCACTGGAAGTCACTGTAACTGCAACAACAATAGAGTTGGCTTGGCAAAGCATCAAAACTGAGTTGTCTCCCTGCTCAGTGGTGCAGGATAGAGCCATCCCTCCCCTGGCTGCAGAACTGCCCCCAGAAGGCTGTTTCAAGTGTTCAAATGCAGGTGATGCACAAGGCTCAGCACAAAGCTTGTGCCCCAGGGCAGGAATGCACACCTTGGAGTGTCTTAAACTTGGTGTTCCTGGCTGCTTTGAGAGGTCTCTGTCCCCGCTGTAGGGGATGTATGGCTAATTTAAACATGAAGTGAAAACCTGGGCCATGAGGAGACACATTCATAGTATCACTTAGGCTGGAAAGGATCTTGAAGATTATTAAATCCAACCATTAACCCAGTATTCCACTTCTAAACCATGTCCCTTAGAGCAACATCTACAAGTCTTTTAAACACCTCAGGGATGGTGACACCCCAACTTCCCTAAGCAGCCTGGTCCAATGCCTAACAAAATGCCTAACAACTGTTTAAATGAAGAGGTATTTCCTAATATCCAATCTGAACTGCCCCTGGTATGACTTGAGGCCATTTCTTGTTCCCTGGGAGAAGAGCCTGCCACCCATCTGGCTCCACCCTCATGTCAGGGACTTGTAGAGAGAGGAGGTCCCCCTGAGCCTCCTTTTCTCCAGGCTAAAACATACCCAGCTCCCACAGCTCCTCCTCCTCCTCCTACTTGTGCTTCTAGGATTGTGTTTGTCTGCAGTTACCTGTAACTGCACAGCTCCAACAAGAGCTTCAGCCAGGATGGAAATGATGGCTCCTGAGCACTTACTTGATAGTGATCATTTTCTTGTTTGTGTCATTGGAGATGAGCTTCTTAATCTTTAAGATGTTCTCAGCCCACTGGAATTTTTCAGAGTTGATAAAAAGCAGTGGTTGCTGGACACTGTTTTGGTAAATGTCATCACCTACAGGAAGCATCCATACATCGAGGGCAATGCCACACCTGCCAAAAACATCTGGATATTGGCACAGAAGCAGAAAGCTTGGAAGTTCTGAGCATGCTTTGAGTGGCAAGAGACATGGGAAAGAGAAAGCCTCTCTGTTACTGAACAGGTAAATGAATCATTTTGTTTCAGAATTGTCTCTACTCTGGGGGAAGAGGATTAGTCCATTCTTGCCTATGTTGGTCTCCACTGCCAGGTACAGCTGGACTCAGAGTCCCACAGTATCATGATATAATAAGATGCAGCTGTTATGTTCCACCACATCCCCACACTTGGAAGAAGAATGACTGGAAGAAAGCAAGACATGCCAAACAACATTCTTTTTCAGGAGCTAATTAGTACTTGGGGGATCCTAGGTAAAGTGCCCTGCTCCAGACCTCTCAAGTGCCAAATGTCTCTGGCCTTGTTTTGCATACTTACCTGAATCTTATTTCTTTGCTGAGACTTTCAATAACTGTAGCACCACCAAAAGAGTGTCCCATCACAGCTATTCTGCTAGTATCAACAGAATCCTGTCAAAAAAATCCAGGTGCTGTAAGAGACTTTCTTTCCCAAACTTACTTTCTTAAAGGGAATAGTTTTTTTAGGCATTAGATCCTACTGATATAGGAAGAGCATAATTTCAGCTCCATTACTCTCTATCCAGCTTTGGATGACCTGAGAATATTTTCATAGATCTACAGAGTGATCTTCAGAATACTTTACACGAACCAGTTCAGAAATGGAAGGGGGAAACCAGAAGCATTACTGGGTGTTTAACAAAATGCAGGTGGCACCTTCCACTCACCTTTAGGCTGTTCCAATCAAAGTCTGAATGTAGTACATTCGTTACTTCCTCTCCTGAATTGATTTTAAGAATGAGATTGAGAGCTTTGATACACTCCTGAGCTCTTTGCTGCACCTGGAGAGAAAGAGAGGTTGGGGCAGAGCAGTGGAAGGAATCATCAGACAACTGCCAGGCTTGACAGCCCCTTGGACACAGGACTCACTCTGACAGTTTCCTTCCCACCAAGTGTCTGATATGGTACCAACTATTCTGAACTGCAGAATGGAGCCATCTGATGAACAGCAAAATTGGGTTTTGGTGGTGTAAAGAGCTAATGCTCTTGCATAGAACCTCTGCATACAGAGGAATTTATCCCTGTAACATGCACCAAAGGCCTTCAACTCCTTTGTCCTGTCACTGCTTAAGAAAAGGAGTTGTTGGGATGTGCAAAGGCTTAAGTTACACACCTCCAAGGAGAGCTGACTCACTGATGCTTCTCAGGCTCACTTGGATGTGCAAATGTCATTCTATCACCTGTCCCATCACACAATAGCCTTGAAACTGTCTTTACACTGGATAAGCCAAACCAAGAAACAGTGAAGCTCATCCCATTTTTTATATATACTCATCCTTGAAAATAGTAGTGAAGCTGTTTTCATTGTTCCATATAAGAATAGTTTTTAACTGGTATGTCAGTAAAATAAAAGCTTCAAGAAGAACCAAGGAACAATAGTGATCTTGGGAACCACAGTGTGTAGGCAGCCAACAAGATGTCTGTGCATCACTGAATTTCAAACAAATCCCAATCTCCTGACTTCTCTACTTGTAAAATTTGCAGACAATGGCTTCTGGAGGTTATTTCCAAGCTCAGACATTACACACTGACACTCAGGAGTAGGATATGGTACTCATACAGGAAATGACTCTTGTACTATTGTCTGTATGGCCCAGGGAGATAAAGAGAAGCACCTCCCTGGGTGAGTTTTCATTAGCTGGAAAAAAACACTCCTGTATTTTAAAGGTCAAGTGTATGCTTGGAAGAGCTTGTCAGTATGGCCACGTTACATCCAGCTTGGATACTGCTTATAATACATTGGAAGTCTGCACTGTTTACATTGCTAAAAAACACCTTCAAGTGTGGTAAAGACTATAAAGCAAACATCCCACTCAGAGCAGCCATGATTCATAGTGCTATGGAACAGTAAACGAAAGTTAATGCAAGCCTAAGGCCACACAAACACTTGAGCTCAACTCTGTGTCATTTTTAGGCTGGGCTGGGCAGTAAAATTGTGACGAGACAGAGAAGAAACAGAAAGTTGAGTGGAACTAGAAGAGAAACAGATGACTCAGCTCAAGAGCGCAACTTCAAGAAAAAGCTTTGTTGAGGGAGCAGTTTATGCTCTGAAGAAAGCTATTGTTGGCTGTTCCACCTTCAGGGACACAGGATCAATCCATTTTTATATCTCCCCAAGCCACAGAAGACTGCTCCCCTGGCCATAGGCAGACTCTGCTAGGCCTGAACACAGCACTCCTGCCACACTTCCCAGAGCACAGAGCCAGCCCAGGCACCTGCTTATGGCGCAAGCAACGCTCCTCCTCTCCAGTTTTCAGTTTCCTGTAGTAGATCCACTCCTTCTCCATGTTAGGCGTAGACTCTTCCTGTGACTCAGAAATGGACCTTCTTTTACAATAATATGTGGCTGAAGCAGATTCATCTCTGTAATACCAAGAAGAGGTCATTTCTAGGCATGCATTCCATTTGGTTTGAGATGAAGTCAGCACAAGTTTTACATTTCACTCATCTGAAGAGATCCAGCTATCAACCAGTGCTGCTGCAATTGCAACCCAGTGTACACAGACTTTCTAAATAATGCAATAACTCCACCAAAACTCCCACCTCATCTATATTCTTCACCTGCTTTATATTCTAACAATAAGAGAGAGACAAATAGCATTCTGAACAATGACAAATAATATCTACCCAAAGACTTTTCATTCTAGGGCTTATCTAAACATAATTCCCTTTGTTTGGAGAAGAGTTGAGCTATGGGCAGTGTGGGAAGGGCTGAAAAAGAAATGTTAGTTTTTCTTTAAAAAAAAAAATCCAGAAGTTCTTTAGAATAAAAAACATTCTGTTCAATGTGAGAAAGTTACTTTCCATCAGAACTCCAAAATGTGCAGCACACTCACCTGTGCTCCACAGCAGCCACTATAAAGCCCTGAGACGCCATCTCTATACAAATAGCAGAATAGATTGTCCTGCAATAAAAACCACACTCTGATGAGAGTCATTCATTCAATTCCATTGCTCTTTAAACGCTGACCACATTAGGTATGCACTGGTCCACACTCAATATTTCTTCTCTTTGAATTTACTACCCAGCAGAGCAAGACTTCGTATGCCAGGCACCAAAGCCTGTCCAAAAACCTTGGTACTGTTTTACTGTCTAATCAGAAAAGAAAATGCCACTAATTTTTAATAAGTAGCGCATACAGCACTTTGCATCTTCAAAGAGCTGTCCAAAAATCAACCAGCTAATCTTCACAAAATTCTTATGGGCCTGGTAAGTATCTTCACCTCCATCATAGAAAGGGAAAACACAAATGGAGCTCTGAGCAACCTGGTCTAGTGGAAGGTGTCCCTGCCCACAGCAGAGATGACCCTTAAAGGCCCCTTCCAACCCAGGCTGTTCTATTATTCTGTGACCAACCATACACCAACCCTGCTGTTGTTTCAGTGGATGCATAATGACACATGGCAGCCTGTTCTTCAAATCTGTTTCAGCTCCATAAGGATTTCACCCCTTTACTGAAAATCTGTTCAGAACCACCCTTGGTCACTGCTGTCTCCATAGACAACAAAACCACTTGATTAACAAACTGCGAAATTACCGAAAAGCTCCAAGTCCATGGGAAAAAACAAGAAGTGGGTATTTTTCTCCTGGCTTAAAAGCAGCATTTGACTTTGCAGGACAGGTCACTGAACCTAAATAAAAATGGAAGCGTACATCATTATTACTGGAATGAGAAAAAGCATTTGTTCCTGTGGGAGAGATCCCAGGAATGTAGAGACCACTGATATCAGAGCAATCACCTAAAGATAGGGTACAAAGACTCATCTTTAAAATAGAAGGCAAATATGGATCTGATTCTGAAAATACTTTCTACTTGGCAGAAGATACTTGTTTTCCCCTCCTCCCATCCACAGCCTGGCACAAAGTCTACATATCTCTTATACCTTCATAGTGAGGCATCCAGGTTTGCTGATTTTCAGGCCTTAAGATCTCTCTGACTTTTGCCTTTGCACGTTTCCTTGTGGGATTTATATCACAACACACAGGCGCAGCTTACCTAGAGCAAACTGCCCAGGCACTCCTATCCACAGCAATCAGGGACTGCCTGAGAGCTGGGGTCACATTCAGCAGTCTCACTACACAAACACATCCCACAAAAACACACTTCTTCGGTAAAAACTCTTTTTCAGCCCTGCAGCAATTACACCCTGCTCATGGAGCACAGAGGCAGCAACAGGCAAGGAATAAAACCAGAATGAGTCTTACCAACATAGTAATGGAAAAGCCTTTCTCCTACAATTCGGTACATATTAAGGAAGTCAGAGAGTCCCTGATAGTATTCTTTGTCTGGAATCCATCGTGCCTCTTCAATATCTGTGGCATCATATGCTGGATAATACAGGCGCAGAAAGCTTCCCTGGGATTAGGAAAAAAAAAAAAGGAATATTGGTATTTATTTATATATGGCAGAGAAAATGGAAGATTAAAACATTTATAGAAAAGGTTTCAGTTGCAAGAATGCAGCTCAAGAGAGGAGAATCTCATGGAAAAATTGTTATCATATACAGCTTTGATGCCTATGTCACAGTCTTCCTGTGCCTACAATGAATTTAAAGTAGCATGAGGTACACATCATCACAGGTGGAGATAAACATCACCTTCTCTAGGTTAGCCTAGAGCTCATTAGAAATTAAATGCTTCATTTAATTAAGTTAATTATTACAAACACTCACTACCTATTTGCTCAATCCATCTTCCTGGATCTTTTCTTCCATCTTCTTCACTGGGAATGGTTTGATGATGCATTTTGATAAGTTTTATAGGGCTGACTGTTAAAGGGGTGACTGAAGATGACCTGAGAGCTGGGGCACCTCTCTGAGCATGACAGCCTGAGAGAGCTGTGGCTCTTCAGCCTAGAGAAGATAAAGCTCTTTAATGTGGCTGTAGTGTTCCTGCCTAAACTGAACAGAGGCTGTCAGCAAAGCTCTTGGGCAGCTGCACAGCAAGGGAGAAAAATAAAACCATTGCTCTTCCTCCTTATCAGGAGGTTCACGAGTCTCTCGTGATCCATCTTTCTAAACACAACTTTGTTAGCCTGTGTTTCATCTGCCTCTGTTTCTTATCACCAATTCAAATCTCGTACTGTCTGCACTCCAGGTATCCCAGGAAAGCACTCAAGCTTTCCACACTCACAGGCACCTTCCATACCTCCTTGTCAGTCTTTTTCCTTCACAGACAGCAGCAATGCACCAATGCACAGCACAAAGCAGACTTCCCAGCAGATGAACTGTGTGCAATTTGCATTCTCATTTCCTGGTTTGCAAGGGAATTTGCAACATCCCATTCAAATTCACTGTCTTGCTACAGCTGTACTTTTGGTTTAGCAAGTTACAATCAGGGACAAAATAAACATGAGCTTTGAAATCAGGCCTGATTCCTTGAACACTAATTTATCAGTTTACCAAAAGTTTGTTTAATGAAGCTTGTTTCTATTCACTCATCAAACTTAAGTCAACCTTTGACACAGAGACCATTATGGAAGAACTTTCCTCCACATTGGTAGTGATATTAACTTGATCTAAGAATAGTCCTAGTGAACCTCCCCAATGACTGATTACCAGAAAGGGGAAGAAGTTCATTATTTATGCCTGAGAGACCTGCAATTGTTCATAATGCTTATGTAAAAAACCCACATGGGCTGATTGCAAAGAGAAGATCATCACTCCTCTGTGCTGATACAGAGTAAGCTCAGTAAAAGAAAACATATGAACCATTACAAACTGATCACAAGTTCCACTACACCTGGCTACTCTGAGGAGTAAAACCACAATATAAATGCACATGTATTCTCTCAAAGGCAAGAGGATTTGAAATGGAAACTCACAAGCAAGCTCATTACTTGTGTGATTACTGTCTCTGTCGTATTGTTGTGGCTTCTCACTGTGCTAACCTCTTGCAAAATTGACATCCTGTTCATCTTCAGTAAGATAAAATCTAAAGAAGACATCTCATCTTTTACTCTGCAGCTGAAACGCTGCATAGGCTCACCTCCCTCCTGTTGGAATCTTTGTGATGAGAACAGCCACAGTCACAGAGACTGCATGTGGAGTCTCCTCGGGAGCCCAGCACAGGAGGGAGCAGTGGGTGGGTGGGAGGAACCCCCTGGGTCCCAGGAGGACACAGTTTCTCTGCAGTATCTTATGTAGGAGAGTCAGAAAGGCAAGGACACCAGGAAGAGGAAGGAACCGGCCATGGGAAAGGCTTGCAGGTTACATACATCTGGTAAATGCCCAGTACATATCATACAGCAGCACAGGAGGATAGAAAGCTCAGTTTTGAGTATCAGCATGGAGCACGTAGGCAAGACCTTCTGCCTGATTTATCTGTAAAACTGTAGCCAGTTGTTTCACTAATATTGTGGCTTAAATCCAAAGGAGAAAGAGTCGAGAGCTTTACCTCAACTGCATTTTCTGTCATCAGGTCTGTACATCCAACTGAGTGTGGTCCCTTTCCTTTAGGGATCCTGTAAAACTTCTCAGTGCTGCTGGTGCTCCACATTTCCATTGGTGCCTTCACCGACAAACCTAGGGAAAAACAAAAAGCAAATCAAGAGATCACCATGGCCTTTGTGACCAGATCACCCACACTGAAACAAACTCAGCACAAAACAAAATCCAGAATTAGGAAAATCGGGATTGAGCCAAAACGGAAATCTGCTCGTGAGAAACAAAGAAATCCAGAATTGTCAACCTGACCTGTTCTACCGGGGATTTTCCTTGTTGTATCCTGAATCCCAAGGAGCAGACAGCACCGTGCACTCACAGAAAAGTGGGAAGAAACCTTTGGCTGGCGAGGCCGCAGCGGCACTCGAGAGATCTGCGGTGCTACGAACCGCACAGAGGGAGGATTCTGCTGCTGCTCAAGGAAAACCGGCCAGAGCATCAGGGGGAGTGGGATGTCACGGAGAAACACAACGCCGCTGCCATTTTTCCAGGAGGAATGACGAATCCCGGGCTCGGCCCCCGGCGACACAAGGTCGGGCTGCCCGTGCCGGAGCGGGTGTCGGGGCGGTGTGGCCGTACCTGGGGGGACCCCTCCGCGCCGGGCCGGCCCCGGCGATGCGCAGAGCGCGGGGGGAAGCAGCCGCATGCCGGGCTGGGCTCTATCTGCCGCCTTCTCCTTGGGGAAGGAGACGCGGGGCCATCCTCCTCCCGGCACCCCGCCGCCCAGCCGGGCTCCCCCGGGCCGGGCCTGCCGGGCAAGCGCTCCCGGGGCGGGGCTGCCGGGGGATGTCACGGCGGCTCCTCCCCGGAAAAGCCGCGGGCCCGGCGGCCGCTCCGCCCCGGAAAGGTCCTTGGCAGGCGGCGGCGCGGCGGATCCCGGTCCCGCCAACATGGTGCGGAAACTGAAGTACCACGAGCAGAAGCTGCTGCGGCGGCTGGACCTGGTGAACTGGGAGGCGTCGGGCGGGAACCTGGCGGAGGGGCGGGCGCCGCGGCGGGACCNCCGCGACCTGGGCCCGGCCAGCGCCGCCTTCCGCGCCCGCTGCGCCGCCGCGCTGCTGGAGAAGCTGTACGGGCTGGGGCTGGTGAACAGCCGGCAGTCGCTGGCCGTCTGCGAGAGCCTCTCGGCCTCCGCCTTCTGCCGCCGGCGCCTGCCCTGCCTGCTGGTGAAGCTGCGCATGGCGCAGAACCTGCGGCACGCCGTCACCTTCGTGGAGCAGGGGCACGTCCGCGTGGGGCCCGAGGTGGTGACAGACCCCGCGCTCCTCGTCCCCCGCGCCGTCGAGGATTTCATCACCTGGGTGGACGCCTCTCGCCTGCGGCAGAAGGTGCTCGACTACAACCAGGAGCGCGACGACTTCGACCTGGCTGCGTAGGGCCGCCCTGCCGCCCTGCCCTACAATTTTGACACACCCATAAAACCACAGCGGTGCCACCACGGGATATTCATACACCTGCAAAAGGAGCCAGGAGGAAACTTGTGTGCTTCCAGTTTCGTATTGACCTGCTCCTGGCTCCCTTTAGCAGCTAATGGCTCCATTCATCCATGCAGAGGAACATCCCTTACACATCTGCTGCTTCGAGAATATGTCCAGTGGCCCAGCTCCATCATCATCCCTGGCATTCCCAGCTTCAGTGTCAGCCCAGCAGCTCAGCTCCATCATCATCCCCAATGTGCTCAGCTCCATTGTCATCCCTGGCATGCTGTCCTGGTTTAGGGCAAATTTTCCTTCTCCCTCACTTTGGTCTCAGATCTGGTTTTAAAGGTGAAGAACTTACTTCTGGGCTGAACAGACCCAATGGAATAGCAGCATCATAAAGTCACCCCAGGACACATGCTCAGCTCCATCATCATCTCCAGTGCCCAGCTCCATCATCCTTAAAAGTGCATCTTCATCATCCTTACATCCCATAAAGCAAAAGTGCTTGGAAAAGTTCTCTGCCCAGTCACAGGAGAGGATTTTGGTCAGGTTTAAGTGCTTAGCAGCGTAACAGCAGCTGCTGGAAGGGGTTTTAAGCTGAGTGGCTGTTTTAAGACTGAGTTTAGCAGCTTCACTGCTCTTTTTCCAAGAGGTTCTCCTGGTTCCTCCTTCAGCTGTTGAATGCATAGGAATCATTCTGGGAGGGTTTTCCATTGATATCAAGAACAAGGAGGGAATGTGGGGATTTCTGGGGCTCAGCAGTAAACAAGAAGGCCAAGTACTGTGTTTCTGGAACTGTTAAAGTTTTAGCCAAAAATGGAATTAAAAAAAAACCAACAAAACAAACCCAAAAAACTTTTATTGTCATGTGAAGTTGTAAAGGGAAGTTTGATGCTTTGAGTTCAGAGTTCAGTGTCTTTGCTGTGTGGAGTTCCAGATGACCATTAGGCATCATCTGCTGAACAGGATCTAACTGGGGAGGTGTTGGAGCAAAAGCTGATCTAACCATAACTGCAGATTTGGGGAAACTTTTGCATTTAGCACATTAGCCAGGGGCTGTTGGGAACTTTGTTCCCTTTTGATAAAAAAAGCAGAAAACCAAAAATAAAACTGTTGAGTTTTTTTTGTCGGTGAAGAAATGCGTGAACTGCTTTATGATACAGTTTCTCTGAGTTTATTCTTGTTTGCCACCCTTCAGAACTTTTTTTAAATTTAAGTTTTTCTGTAACTTATGTAAGTCTGGTTTTATTTCAATAGTTAGAAGGCTATTACTGAGTTCTAGCATGTTTATGCTAGGAATGCTCTCTTTCCCTTACCCAGGGCTATGAAAGGATTTGGCAGTAGGTTTAACAGCAGAGCTGTGACTGTCCATCCCAAATCCAAAGAGCTGGAGTGCAGCTACTGTCTAAGCTCTGGATTTGGATGCCTTAGTATGGCTTTTTTGAGCAGAAAAAGTGTTCTGGTGTGGTATGTTTTGGAGGTATTGCATGACCACAATCTGTCACCAAATATTATGTCAGGTTTTTATAAGAGAAACAGAATGTTTACATTTCTTCCCAATCTCATAAGCCAGCTGTATTAAGCAGAATAATTATTAAAGCAATAATAGATATTAAGAAGAGGACACTAAATGGGTGGACAAATCCTTTGCCTACTACTGCTCTTTGTATTTGAATTTCTTTCAGTAATCATAACCTCAGCAAAACCTTTACTTATTTCTTAGAGTGTGCACTTTGCTTATGGTAAGAAATGCAAATTGAAAAAAAGTTTAGCACCTGAAGCCTGACTTTTAAACATGTTCCCAGCTTCTCTTTCCTCTAGAACAATGCCATAATTTCTTGGGAAATTTAGAAGGTGCTGTATTCAGGTGCAGGTTCAAGCAATGCTTTTGCTGTGCTTTACTCTTTTGAGGGAATTTAAGTAACAGCACAGTGACTGTGTAGGGCATTTTACTACTGATGATGAGATGCTAAACTCCTGCTCTGCCCAGTGTGTCCAGCCCTTGGAGAAACTCCAGAAAAGGAAACATCAAACCTCCAGCATGTCAGCCTCTGCAGCTGACATCATCAGCCCATTCCTTTTATATTAAACCAACTTTTGATCATTTTCCTGTGCACCTTCAGCATCTGTAGCAGAAGAGAAATGACCCTGTAGGTTGCTAAGATAAGCAGTGGGAATTGATTTCCCTAGAAATGTCTGGGATAACAACATCCATCACCCCTACTCTCCTCCTATGGTACTAGAAATCTAATTCTTATATTCTCTGAGAAATCAGGCTGTGTGTTTCCATGTCTGGGAAGTCCAAGTGTTTTAAGTATGGAAATTTTTTAACTGTGTGTGGGTTGTACAGTAGCTGAGACCTGAGCTGAGTGTCCTCCTCAGTTTTTAGCAGCTGGAGTCCTCACACAGCCCTAACCAGAGCTGGGTCCACTTCAAATATGATAAAAACATAAAATGTTAGTTCCAGCAGCACAGACACATTCCTGCTGGTGATTACAGCCAGGGAAATGATGGCTTCCTTGTGTTCCATGGTGGTCTTGCCTTTAGTTCCTGGGTTTGGGTTTGTTTTCCAGAGCTGACATGCTGTGGCTGCTGCTGGGTGGTTCCTGCAGCAGTTCCGGAGCTGGGGATTGAAAGGGCACAGGAAGTAGCTCCGACAGCCTTTTCCAACACTTGGATAAACATGGAGGCTTTTGTTCAATTCTAAGGCTGATCCAGTGTCAGTATAAATTGGCAGAGCTTCCATGGGCCTGTGTGAACTGGCATGAGGATACAATCCAACATTGCCCTTTTTTGGGCCAGGTCCTTCAAACTCTCCCCTCCAGGACTCCGGGGACTTGCAGCAGGAGAACTTATGTATCTGGGAGTAACAGGATGGGGTCCTGGGTGTCACTGTGCTTCTTCCCTGTACCTTCTGAAGTGGGCTTGATGTTCCTCAGGCACCCCAGCACCTCCATGAGTCTTGTGGGAAGTTGCTGCTGCAGGATGGAGGATGGTGGTGCTGGTGATGGGGCAAACTCTCTTTATGCCTGACAAAACTTGGTCACTGCCACCTCCATATGTGCCTGTCCCAGGAGCTGGGGCTGCAGCAGTACCAGCTTCTCCAGAAATGGAGAATGGGGCTGCAGGGGGCTCTGGGAAGTGCAGAAGCCATTGGCAAACAGCGAGCAGTTTCCAGGCAGGAGCTCTCACTTGGACAGTGGGCAGCAGCAAAGGAGGTTTTACCAGAGCCTATGTTTTTAGGGGGGTTTGAAGGAGGAGGTGTTTCTCTTTTTATTTTTTTCTTCCCTTTTATTTTTTCTCCATTTTTTTTTCCTCCTGACCTTGGCTTTCCCTTCATTTGAAGGCTGCCAAAGTGGAGAAGCTGAGGCTGAGGAATGTGGGGGAGATGAAAGAAAGAGTCCTTCACACTGACGCCTTTTGTGCTGCAGTGTGTAAAAGGCTGAGGCTGTCACTGAAATGCAAATGTGTGGTTTTTCACTGATCTGAGCTCCATTTTTTTCCCAGTAAACAAGCATGCTGCATGTTTTAAAGGCTGCTTCCATCCAAAATGTGTGGCTCAGTGCTGACCTCAATCACTGACAGCACATCACCGTGAGCCTAGGGGCTGAGGAAGGATGGTACATCCCCCTTCTCACGAGGGGAAATGGAGACTGAGAGAAGCAAAGGTGGAACTGGGCAATTCCCAAGTTTTTGGGTGATGGTCCTACACCCTGGGCAAGGCCAGGGCCTCCTAGCCTTGCTGAAGGGCACTTCCCCATGCTCATCTCTGCAGCACTCCCCAGGAAGAAACCCCAGAGCAGATGGAAGTGTCACTGTCCCCTTTTTGAGCTCTGAATAATGTTTTAAATACATCCCCTGACAGAGCTGACCCCGGAGATTGAACCAAAGAGCCACTTCTCATCACCAGGTCATGGTGATGGTCACCTTAGTCCCTACCCCAGTAGAAAAAACATTTAAATATTCACTGGGTCTGTGGGATTATTATCTTAAAGAGTTTTGTCAATGTTTACATAGAGCCCCAGCTCTTGTCCTTGTTTCTAAATAGACCATTTTAGGCAGTGAAGTATCTTTTCTGACTCACTGCTTGCTGATTTGGGCCTGCAGCAGGACTTTGCATTGGGAAACCTGCCTGCTGGGAACCATCCCCTCTCACTTCTCTGCAAGCACAACAGTCTCTTCCTCCCTCATACCAGCTGGTTTTGCAGCAAGTCTTCTGCTCCCAGCAGGCAGAGAAAGGTGAGGCCACCCATTAAAGACAGATGGAGATCTGAGCATGTCCCATTCCTCCTGGAGCTGCTGTTAGGGGATCCCTTGTGTCCCCAGCAGTGTCTCCACAGTTTGATCTCACATGTCCCCAGCAGTAAGTCACCATAGTTTCTGGGCTGCTGTGAACACGTCAGTAGGGTTGGCGAGTGCAAGCCCAGGCAGCACCACCACCCCCGATCCCTACCCAGAGGAGCCACCCCCTGCAGCTCCTGGAGAGGCTGGGATGGTTGTGTCACAGGCTAAAGTACAGGCAGGCTGTCCCAGCGGGTCCGTGTGGCTGATATGGCTGTCCTCAACTTGTCCCTTGTACCTGAGCTTGGGCTTAAAACACACCAGGGGAGCCATGTGCTAAATCCACCTTCCTTGCCACCAGCTCCAACAGCAGCTGGGGCGCAGGGCCCCGTGCACGGATGGGGATGCTGGGTTTGGAGGAGGTGAATGGGCTGGCAGGGCACTCAAACCTCCTATTCTTGGTCCCTCTCAGCTTCCCAGAAGAATTTAGGGGGGGAAGTCACCTAGTCCAAACACCTGCTCAAAGCAGGGCACACATGGGGCTGCCTCAGGGCTGCATGTCTCAGTGCTGGACACCTGAAGCACAGTTTGATCACCCTCGCTGTGAATGATAATTTTCCCCTTCCTAGTCGGAGTTTTCCCCGCTGCAGCCTGGGACTGCTGCTTCCCATCCCCACGCTGGACACAGCCGTGTCGGGACGGGGGACACATTTCCCTGAATGCTGTCCACACACGGACAGGCGAAGGGACATGTCCCCCGTTACCCCTCTCAACTCATCCGGAGTGAATCGCACCCTACCGCAGGGACAGACCGGGATTTGGGGCCGGATAAGGGGCTGGAAGGAAGGAAGGAAGGCAGGCGAGGAGCGCGATCCCTCGAGGGCTGGGGACAGAGTGGGAGCAGTGAAGCGGCGTCAGGTGCTGCGCAGAAATTACTCGGCTCCTTAAAATCCCCCTCACGTCACCATTGCTCCTCCCCGTGCTCCCCCCAGACGCTGTTTTTGCCCTTTGCAGGGCTCCATGTACCTGTTGTGCGGGGTCCTGGCTGCTCCCTGCTGCCGTCCCGCTGTCCAGAGGAGCGGGATGTCCCCTCCGGCCGCCCACAGCCCTGCGGAGCCGGGCGAGCAGCGCCTGCTCCCGCCGAAAGCCGCCCCTGTCGCAGGCACGGCAACTGCCGGGCTCTCCCCGAAGGGGAGGGACCAAACTTTGCCTTAGTTTTCAGCTTAGACAAGCTTTCTGGGAGAAATCTTCCCTGGGCCTGGAAAACAAGTGTCTGGCATGGAGCCATGCCCAAAAAAGCCTGCGCGTCCGAGCGGGGCCCGCGGCCGCCGAGGTGCTGGGCCGTGGCCCGGGACGGCAGGGACAGGCTCCCGTGTGGGCTCCTCGTGTGTGAGTTCTGATCTCCCGGCTGGGGCTGGGTCAAGCCGCAGGAAGCCCAGGAGAAAAATCCCCCGGATGAGTTGCAACACCCCGTGGAGCGCTGCAATGCCTGCGGCCGGGCGAGCAGCGGGGAGCGGCACTGTGGGTCAAGGCTGTGCTGTAAAAATACAGATCTTTCCTCTGTCCTTATGAGATGGGGATAACCACAGTGTAGGGAGGCGGACCCCACTTTTGGGTACAACATCTGGGGCGGCTGAAGGCGGATTTAGCACAGGTTCCTACTTGTGGGGCAGATCTGTGCTCGCCCCCTTTACATAACCCAGGCGTTTGCCCCCTCAGTAATGCTGAATTCAGGGAATTCGCCTGAAAAACAGCACCAGTAATAAAATATTAATTTTGAGAGAGATCAATAGCTGTGAAATGCCCCTATGAGCTTCAAGGCTAGCAACGGGAGGCAGCAGGGGAGGAGGGGAGGTAGAATTTGGCGTGGCTTTAATTCCTTATGAAGTTGTCTCTGTGGACTTTCCCCTTGGAGAGCTGCTGAGCTCCTGCCCTGGGATCAGCAGCTTCCCTTCCCTTTGGGTCTGCGTGGGTATGAGCTGAAGCTGGAAAATAATAAGAAAGTTATATGAAAAGGTCCAAGATTTTTTTTTCCCCCTATACTTTTGTCCAGCCCTCATTTCAGTGATGGGCTGGGTGCATTAAAGTTTGACATTTTCAGGATAGATTTGATGCTGTTGCTGTTGTTGGAGAACAAGTCAGAAGATCTCTTTTAAATCTAAAGGAACAGGTTCTTCAAGGTTAGTGAGAAACAATGAGGAGGAGGAAGCAGTACACAGGTGGTTAGAGTAACAGAGATCCCATGGTACTTCTCTGGCCCACTAGGAGCTCCAAAATTTAATTTTCTTTTTAATATATTCATATTTTCCCAGATGTGCAGGAGTCAAACTTAGTAGAAGACAAGTATGGGACTTTCTTTTGGATCTTGTGTACACAGTCCAGCCACCCAGGTGTGAAATAGGCTATGAATCTTAGTTTAAGACCATTCCTCCTTCCCCTATAATCTCTTTTATTATAAGCTTAATTATTATTATCCTCTTTTATCATTTTCACCAAAGAACATCAAAGGATGCTTGCACAGATGTTTCTGGCATTGCAATAAAATGTTACCAGTAAGTGACCTGCAGCACTGGCAAGGGAGGAGCCAGTTCCCATGGTTAGTGGGCACAACAAACCCGTGGCAAATGTTCAATGTGGCATTAGCTACAAGTTCTTTATAGAAAAGACTGCACTTTGCTGCAGATTTCTGTGTCTACAAACCAAAAGTTGCCATCAGTCTGTGATCATTGGTTTGAAGATAAATTATAATTATTTTTTTTTCCCTTTCATTCCTTTTCCTTATTTTTGGACAAATCTCAGTCTCCTCATGGTGCCTGTCTCATTTTTAATCCAGGTGCTGCTTGATCTATTAAAGCTGCTGAGAGGAGCTGGTACATCAGTGGACACCCACTAGGTGACCATCCCTCTGTTACCTGCACCTTCCTGAGGAGTGCAGCATGACAGAGCTCCACGAAGCCGTGGCTGTGGGTGACTACGACCTGGTGAAAAAGATTTTGAAGGCAGGGCACTGCAACCCAAACCAGAAGGATGTTGACTGGCATGACAGGACCCCTCTGCACTGGGCTGCTGCCAAAGGTAAGGGCACCCCCAGCTCTGTTGCCTCTGTGAATGGACATCGTAAAAGGTGATGCTGATCACCTGTAAATTGTATCTAGGCTGGCAAAATCTCAGCTTGTATCTGGTAATTTTGTCCCTATGAGCAAAAAAAGATTAAACATCCATTTAAGTGGGAACTTTGCCTACAAAATAGTTTATGGGACTGCTGCTGAAGTGATTTTTAGCTTTTTTTTCTTCCGTCACACAACAATTTGCAATTTACCTGATGTGCACAATGGCTGCTTTTTCCTCCTGTCATTTTTAAAGAGATAACTCCATCAGTTTATTTCTCATGTACTCCTGTGGGAAAGAGCAGGAAGTCAAACCCACTGTATTTATACCAGGTATTAAACCCAACAGAACAGAATAATAACTGTGTTTTACATTGCTCTCCCTTTTTATCCCACCTGCTTGAATAAACAATGCAGAACCAGAGCTGTTTGCAGCTCCCGTTTGGTCCTTCACTTTCAGAAGTGTCTGGTAAAGTCAAATATCCTTTTGCAGCCCAAAAAAGAGATGCTGCAACAGTATATAATGTATAATTTTACATAGTGTAAAATGAGAAACTGGGCCTCTATTCCTCTGTGCAACAGTATTTGTTGGGGTCTTGTGTCATTGCATCTGTCTTTGCTCAGAAATCAAGTGTGTGATTTCCTGTTTTACACTTAAGAGCATGTTTTTCTTTTGTCCTGATGGATTATTAAGCACTTAAACATCAGCAAAGGGGACTGAGCTACTTAACAAAAATGATAGTGAGAAGCTGACAGAGCCTAGATGTGATTTGGAATAGTCTAGCTCAGTCAAGGCAATGTGAAGTGGTATAGAAATAACTTTTTTTGCTTCTTTAAGCAATTCCACTGATTAGAAAAATGTGAAGGTGAATGAAAAAGTAGTTTCTCTACCTGCTGTACAAAACCCCTTTGTTTTAGTAAAGCTGTTCACAGGTTTTCCCTTTCTCAATGTTTAAATTTTATTTTGCAATCGAACTAAAAAACCCAAAATGAAACAATGAAATAGCCAATGGGTCACTGACTAATTGAGATGTGCTGTTCAGAAATCAGAAAGCTTTTGGATTTAGTTGTTGTTTTTCTTGTAAATTTCTTCTGGAAACAGTCGAGTTTGGGAGAAAATGACCAACATTTCCAATTCAGTATCATTTACATGACAAACCAGACAGTCAGGTGGGTGAAATCCGTGACTGAGGGAATTATGACCAGCTGTGTGTGACCGCCTTCTGCGTCCTGAAGGTCTAAATTCTAGCGCATCTTCTCCCCTGGTTTTGCTGCGCGTTGCCAGGGCGGTCGGACCTGGTGAGGCTCCTGGTGGATCACGGTGCCCGGCACTGCCTGCGGAGCGATGTGGGCTGGACCGCGGCTCACTTCGCTGCCGAGGCGGGGCAGCTGCGGGTGCTCCGCGCCCTTCACTCCCTGCACGCTGCTATGGATGCCGCCGACCTCTTCGGAGACACTCCCCGGAGGCTCGCGGAGATCTACGGACACCGGGAGTGCTCCAAGTTCTTGGAAAAGTGAGTAGTGGTGGCAGGTCCCGCTATGGCTGCAGTGAAAATTAACCTTACTGCTCCACAGAGGACCAGAACAAACACAGGGTGTTACTTATCTTCCCACCCAAAGCCTGCTAAAGCCCTGACACACAAACTGTAGTGGATGAGTAAACACGGGCCTGTCACGGGGAAGCCGTGAGAAGATTCTTTTATTCCCGTGCCTCCTGCGGTTTCCCTTGGTATGTTTTCAAAATCGTTACCACTTCATGACATCAGTATTTTTGTAAGGATGTTGCAAAGCCGTTATTAAGCAACAGAAATTAAAGCAACAGCTGGCAAGTGTTAACCCCTTGCAGTGGTGAATAGCAAGTACTTGGTTGAGTTGTTTAGAAACAGCCCTCTGCAGTTGTATGTGTGTATATATATTTTTTATATATATGTATATCATTTGGCTTTTCTTATAGTAAAGAAAAAAGCCACCCTATTTTTTACATAATCATTGAAAATTAGACCACTTAGGGTAATAGGATGACCATGTATTACTTCCAAATTTTGGGAAAATCCTTGTTCTCTGAATTGCTTACAGCTAGCACTGTGGCAGCACAGGCCATAAGAAATATGCTTTTTTAATGGTTCCCTATTACCATTTGTGGTTTTTAGCCATTGGCTCAGCCCACAGGTATTTTAATCCTTGCAAAGGTGTTTTCCCTGAATCAGGATGCTTTCCTGCTCACTCTTGAGCTGTGTCCCATCCTGCATCTCTCTAAAGCAATGGGACAGATCACCAGAGGCAAATCAGCTTGTTCAGTACAAGTCACAGTCCCAACACTACTTTACCTAAATACACTGCCCATGAGAGCTGTACATGCCACACCCTGGAGTGCTGAGAGCTCCCATAAGTGTTTTCTCCCTGGGTTTTTCTGTGACTTTATAGTCCCACTATCGTCCTTCACTGGCATCTCTTCTACCACTTCCACGTTCTCAATATATCCCATACTTTTTTTCTATAGGCATTTATCCAACTCAAAGTCTCCAGTTTGCCAGTGCAGCACGTGAGCTGCCAAGTTCAAAATCAGGCACGGTGACAGGCAAATATCGGAGGAGGCCAGTGCCTTACAAACACCACTTTTCATTAATCCATATAAACCTTTCTGTAGGTCCTTTTGCTGTACTTCTATAGCTTGTTGATTCCTGCTGAAATGCCCAATTTATTTAAAAACCTTTTATCTTCACACAGTATCAGAGTCATTCCATAGAAAAAGACAAACTATGCAAAATCCCCTGGTGCAGAGCCCAGAAAACTGCAGGGGAGCCACAAACTCTGATTTCCATCTCTGGCTGCTATGGAAGCTGCTGATAACTTTGAATTTTACCTGCCCACCCAACACAGAATCATAGAATGATTGGAAGGGGCCTTAAAGCTCATCTCATTCCAACCCCTTGCCATGGACAGGGACTAACCAGGTTGCTCAAAGCCCCATCCAATGTGGTGGAGCTGAACACTGCCAGAATGGGGCATCCAGACCATCTTAGAGCTAAAGTCTTTCTGGTTTTGGAGCTGACTGGCTGTAATCCCTCACTATTCACCACTTTCCTTCCACATGGATGTATCAGCCCTTCTTACCTTCAGACCTTCAGTTTAAAGGCATTTAGACAATGAGCAGCTGATCATGAAGCTTTGCAAATTAGATTTTTTTATTACCTAGCCAGTGTCTAGGTAGTAAAGCTCAGGTCTGCCAGACCTCTGAGAATGGGGCACTCTCTTCCAGTGGAGATTCTCTTTATACTGTAATCAGCTCTTGGCATACTTAGTTTCTGTATCAGAACAGGTAAATATTGTCTAAGCTAGACGGTGAAAGTCTGCAGACTTCTGCCCCTGGATGAATAATTTATAGCAATTACTTGCCTATTCAGTGCTGTCCTTTTTGCACTAATCTCACCAGTAATTCCTGCCAAGTCTGTAACATTTGCTGTGCCCTTGGATGTGCTCCAGAGCCATGGGAGTGAGCTGACAGCAGGGGTGGGGGAATTGCCTGGGTGATGCCAAAGGGCGATGCCCGTGGAAGGCAGAGGTGGCTGGGAGAATGATTGACAGAATGATTGACAGAATGATTGACAGAATGATTGACATCTTGGCCTGAGACACCTTAGCAACAGCCAGTGGTGACTCAGGTCAGCTGATGAAGGGCTTTCTGAGGTGAATGACTGATTTAAGGTGGAAAACAGAACCACATGCTGGCCTGACTCACCCCACAGCTGCATGGCTCAGTGTGGCTGGGAGATGTAATGACTAGCAAGATGCTTCAAATTTCCAGTCTAGAACATTTTATAAGGCACACAAAGCCTGTATGATCACCTCACAGTCATAACCCAGCCTGTGAGCAGCCAAGAGTTTATCACGGAGACTCAGGAATACTTTTTAAGCCCAGCCACGGTAATTTATGACCACAGTGGATGTTTTCACCCTCACACATTGAGGAACATTTGCTCACACCACCTCACATCAGCAAACTTGGAGTAAACTAGGAGGAATGGTTGTCACTTGTAGTGTAATTTCGATTACCATCTTCTCCTTCAGATGTGCAGAAGGTCCCAGGTCAGGCAGTGCGAAAGGGAACAGGGCAGTACTGTGTGTGCTGCAGACAGAGAATTAAGAGTGTGTTTGCACAAAATACTGCACAGCAGCTCTGCCCTCCACTCTGCGGTGTGTGTGGAATAAAAATATGAGGGACATTTTGTTACACAGCATCCCTGTCAGCTTTGGATTATTTGCCTGTCATGCAAAAAGAGAGAAAAGGCAATTTTTAAAACTGTCTGAGGGTCTGCACCAAATGCAGGACTGATGTGCATATCTACACAGGCCTGTGAGCATCCAAATCCTTCCTGAATCCAAATTCAGCCCCCTCTAGCACCACCATGACCCTTGCACAGTGTTTGTTGTTCCCCAGGTGTTGCCAGCTGCATGAACTACCTGCCTAGCTGGGCTGGGCTGCTGAATTATACTGAGGACTGCATCCACATGGAAATATTGCATGTATCAACATGGAAATAATATTAACATGCAAATATGAGGAATGTCCCGCTGCCGAGTATCAGTCGCTCACTGTGGTTTGCATGAACATGCAAAAGTTAGGAAACAGCTGCTTTCAAAACAGCTGCTCCTGAATAGCAAATGCAGATTTTGCATTGGGTTTGGTTTGCGTGAGAAGGGCTTTACTCTATGATAGCTGCCAAGAATGGCACAGAGACCCTCAGCCCATGCCTGCTGCTAGCCTCTCTGCCAAGTACCAGCTGTTGAAACTGTACCAAAGGGTCCTGCTATCTAAGACCAGGGCAGGTATATACTCATGTGTAAATAAATAAACAGATACATATATGTATGTTTGTATTTAAAAGTCTATAGAAAGAGGTTTCTTGCCCTTGGTAGCAGGTACTTAATAGAAGATAATAGGGTAGTTCAGTTGGAAGGGACCTACTGCTGGCAGTAAAAAACCCAGAAGTTTAAGCATCTTATGAAGGGCATTTTCCAAATGCCTCTTAAACACCAGCAGCCATGGGGTATCAACACCACTCTCAAACATAGGCTCTGTGGAGACCTTAGAGCACCATTCAGTACCTGAAGAGAGCCTACAAGAGAGCTGGAGAGAGACTTTCACAAGGGCGTGGACAAGGGGGAATGGCCTAGGTAGGTAGGATGAGATGTATTAGGAATAAATTCTTGACTGTGAGCATGGTGAGGCCATGGCACAGATTGCCCAGAGAAGCTGGGGCTGCACCATTCCTGGAAGTGTTCAAGGCCAAGCTGGGTGGGGCTTTGAGCAACCTGATCTAGGGAAAGGTGTCCCTGTCCATGGCAGGGAGGTATGGAATGAGATGATGTCCTAAGGCCCCTTCCAACTCAAACCATTCTGTGATTCTATGATATAGAAAGCCCACATGATGAGCTCCATCAATATGGAACTGCTGGCTTTGCTCTGTGCTCTCAGCTAGAACAGCATTGCATGTGATAGAAATGCTCTGTTACAGAAAAAAGTATTTTTCCTGATATTGGATGGTGTTTCTGACAGAGACTTTGCTGAGTGCTGACAAAATCAGAGCCCAGCAAGAGGACGAAAGGGTTTGCCTTCTCTTGGGCAAGATTTACACTTGGAATGTCTGGACCCAGGCAATGCTGGGGCCCAAGGGGGAGGGGAGGTTGGGGCTGCACCACACTGGGCACACTGTGGTGTTTTCTCAAGTGTTGGTGGCATCAGGGTTGTGACCAGACCGAGACACAGCCCCTGACCCTGCTGATGGGCCCCTGTGAATGGAGATGTTTGTGTGCTGTGCTTGCTCTTGGTTTCTCTCCCAGAGCAGAGGTGGAGAGCAGGAACTACCACAGGAAAGCTGCATTGAGAAAAATCTCCTTAGACCAAAGAGATGAAGACTGGNTCCTGAATAGCAAATGCAGATTTTGCATTGGGTTTGGTTTGCATGAGAAGGGCTTTATTCTGGATACTATGATAGCTGCCAAGAATGGCACAGAGACCCTCAGCCCATGCCTGCTGCTAGCCTCTCTGCCAAGTACCAGCTGTTGAAACTGTACCAAAGGGTCCTGCTATCTAAGACCAGGGCAGGTATATACTCATGTGTAAATAAATAAACAGATACATATATGTATGTTTGTATTTAAAAGTCTATAGAAAGAGGTTTCTTGCCCTTGGTAGCAGGTACTTAATAGAAGATAATAGGGTAGTTCAGTTGGAAGGGACCTACTGCTGGTAGTAAAAAACCCAGAAGTTTAAGCATCTTATGAAGGGCATTTTCCAAATGCCTCTTAAACACCAGCAGCCATGGGGTATCAACACCACTCTCAAACATAGGCTCTGTGGAGACCTTAGAGCACCATTCAGTACCTGAAGAGAGCCTACAAGAGAGCTGGAGAGAGACTTTCACAAGGGCGTGGACAAGGGGGAATGGCCTAGGTAGGTAGGATGAGATGTATTAGGAATAAATTCTTGACTGTGAGCATGGTGAGGCCATGGCACAGATTGCCCAGAGAAGCTGGGGCTGCACCATTCCTGGAAGTGTTCAAGGCCAAGCTGGGTGGGGCTTTGAGCAACCTGATCTAGGGAAAGGTGTCCCTGTCCATGGCAGGGAGGTATGGAATGAGATGATGTCCTAAGGCCCCTTCCAACTCAAACCATTCTGTGATTCTATGATATAGAAAGCCCACGTGATGAGCTCCATCAATATGGAACTGCTGGCTTTGCTCTGTGCTCTCAGCTAGAACAGCATTGCATGTGATAGAAATGCTCTGTTACAGAAAAAAGTATTTTTCCTGATATTGGATGGTGTTTCTGACAGAGACTTTGCTGAGTGCTGACAAAATCAGAGCCCAGCAAGAGGACGAAAGGGTTTGCCTTCTCTTGGGCAAGATTTACACTTGGAATGTCTGGACCCAGGCAATGCTGGGGCCCAAGGGGGAGGGGAGGTTGGGGCTGCACCACACTGGGCACACTGTGGTGTTTTCTCAAGTGTTGGTGGCATCAGGGTTGTGACCAGACCGAGACACAGCCCCTGACCCTGCTGATGGGCCCCTGTGAATGGAGATGTTTGTGTGCTGTGCTTGCTCTTGGTTTCTCTCCCAGAGCAGAGGTGGAGAGCAGGAACTACCACAGGAAAGCTGCATTGAGAAAAATCTCCTTAGACCAAAGAGATGAAGACTGGGAACTCAAGAAAGAAGAGCTTCGGAAAAATCCGCCGTGTTTCTGGGAGAAGTGCACAGCCTCTATTCAAAGGAAAAACATGAAAAAAAAGGGGAAGCAGTAGTGTGCCCTGCCTGTTTGGTGCCTCCAAGCACTTGCAATGCAGAGCAAAGGCACTGGCAGACCTCAGGTGGATCTGCAGGGTGATATTTGGGTAAAGGAAGAAGCAGATGGCTACAAGAATGCATCCTTAGAGATATACTGTAAAGAATCTCCTTAAGAGCTAGAAGTGCTTCAGCCTCTCTGTGTGTTTCTATGTATGTGATCTCAAATTAAAAATAAAAGCAACTGAAGAATATGTCTAAGTATACTAACACTCTAAATCACTGCAGTGTTTAAGGTTACTGTGATGGCAGCAGATACCCATATTGTCAGGGAAAAAACCAGTCTTGATCCTAACTCATTCACGAAGTGTCATTCACTGTGGCTCTGCTTGCTCTGCTGATGTCTGTGGCCTTTGCTTCTTTACTTCTGTCACTGAGTCAACGAGGAGGCTCTAAATGGACTTGCAGCCTCAAGTGATGCCTGCCTCTCTTTTTGGGAGTGGGATTCAGTTGCTTCTTCTGGGTGAAGTTGAGATGTTAATGTTGAGCTTTCACCAGACACATGGGTCCAACAGCACGAGTCTTCCATTCCTGGCCCAGCAAAAGGGAAAATGTGCTCCCTCCTTGCTGCTTTCAGACAGCTGTGACTGCCAAGGGTGTTGGAGCACTGCCATTTTTTTTTAGCATTGCCCCCAGCCGTTTTTATGTCTCTGCAAATAGGAATGCTGTGCAACAGGTCCTGAGTTCTGCTTCTGCTCATCGACACTGTCCATGGGAAAAGCATTTTTAACACTTTCACTTCTCAGTCATAAAATCTGGAATGTGACCCAGAGCAGTTTTCCATGCTGTGCCAGCACTGGGCAGCCATTCCCATTGACTTCTGGCATCTCCCATGTGTCAGCTTCCCTGGGCTGGGCACATCCTGCATCTGTCCCCATGGGCTGTGCAGGGTGGCTGTGCTGATGCACAGCCTGTCCCTGCAGTGCCAGCTCAGTGGGGCTGGTGCACAGGACAGGGGTTCTGTGCTGGCTGTCCCATTCTCAGGGGTTTCATGGGGAGGGAAGGAGGGACCCCAGTGTGGTTTGCTGGGCCTGTGGTGTTTTGTGTGGTGCCATGTGTGAGGGGCTGGGTTTTGCTGCTGAGTCTTGTGGCATGTGAGGTTGTGAGGTTGCACTGGATGTGGGGAATAAGATGGATTTCCAGGGCCTTCCTGTGAAAGTGATTGGGATTGTCTTGTTAAAGGATGAAGTGCATGAGCAGCAGGAGGGGAAGAAGGGAGGTGTGGTTGTTCCTGTCCTCTCAAGGCCTTTCACTGGGGACATGTGTCCAGAAGAGATGCTTAAGATCTGCCTCTGGACCTGAGCTGGTGACAGAAGGGACCAGTTCAGGCTCTGCTGTGTTCCTGCTGGGACTATTTCATGTTTCACCTGCTGTGCAGGTTTGACCATAGAGGGCAGCCAGACTTCCACCCAGCTGCTCCTTCTGTCTCACCCATAAGGAGGGTTGAAATATAGGACAGAAAAGCTGATGGATGGAGATAAAGGCAGGGAAATCACTCTCCAGTTACTGTCACAAACAAAACAGACTTGATGTGCAGAAAATTAATTTATTTACCTACTAAAAGTACAGTAGGATGATGAGAAACAAACACAAACTAGAACCCACTGCCTCCACCCCCCTTTCATCCCAGGCTCAACTTCACTCCTTCATCCCGAGTTCCTCCATGTCCTCCCCTATAGCGGCACAGGGGGAAGGAAAAAGGAGGTGCAATCAGTTCAAAGTGAGTTGTCTCCTTCACTCTCTTCTCATGCTGTTCCCCGGATTCAAAACAAAACTTGGATGTTTCACTGAGCCCGAGTGCCCTGGGAAAAGCCAATGTCACCCCAGGTCACAGCAGGCTGGGAGAGCAGTGACACAGAGCAGGGAATCCTGTCCTTGCAGGCAGTGGGNAGTCAGTTCAAAGTGAGGTTGTCCCTTCACTCTCTTCTCATGCTGTTCCCCGGATTCAAAAACAAAACTTGGATGTTTCACTGAGCCCGAGTGCCCTGGGAAAAGCCAGTGTCACCCCAGGTCACAGCAGGCTGGGAGAGCAGTCACACAGAGCAGGGAATCCTGTCCTTGCAGGCAGTGGGGCAGAGAGCACCCGCAGGGCTGGCGTGGGAAGGGGGCTCTGCAGCCCCTGAGCTCCCCGGGGCCGTTCCTGCCTGGCTCTTTGTGCATCAGTGCCCAGCTCTGGGGAGTGACAGGGCTCAGCGTGTTCACACAGAGCTACCAGCACTGCCAGGCACTGACACAGCCCATGACAGATCACACAGCACAGGGCCACAGCAGAAAGCAAGGCCAACCAAAATCGAGGTAAAACCTGCAGCTAATTTCAGTTGTTTCAATCAGAAAATGCCAGAGCATTCATGGCAGCTTTGCAGTATTGGTATTGCCCTTTTACTGCCAGCTCCTGTACAGGATCTAAATACGTTTGTTACTGACAAGAATTAAACTCAAAGAATTATCCAAATGAAATTATAATTGAACATATACATCACATTAATTGATTTCATAGTATTTGAATAAAATAATCTTAGTCATGAGAACATTTATATCATCTACAGTGCTTGG
Organism: Polioptila caerulea; assembly: GCA_013397295.1. Lineage (NCBI taxonomy): Eukaryota > Metazoa > Chordata > Aves > Passeriformes > Certhiidae > Polioptila > Polioptila caerulea. Next base: position 174,980 of record VYXF01013034.1, read on the forward strand.
AGAGTTGCATTAGAGATTAAACTAATTGTTTTCTATAATGAAACATTACCATTTTGCATGGACTCCAGATTTTATTACAGTTTCTAACTCATACAAACCTTGCGCTTCACACTTCTTTCTAAGGAAAGAATCTTTAGCAGCGTCTTTTCTAGTCTGGGATTGCTGAAAATCAGAATAAGGGAGTGAAGACCCGAAAACATGTACTGAAATACTACAATGAGAAATGTCATATGACTTAGCTTCTTTGTGACATAAACCATTTTTAAGACAAAACATACAAAGTTGATGCTGTACATCACTAAGAAGGAGAGGATAGATTTCATGGCTTTGATGTGGGCATCCATGCTGAGGTTCTTCATGGATTTGGTCTGCATCTTGCGTTTGTGTCTCCAGAGAGAAAAGAGAAGGAAAACAGCAGACATGATGACTGCCATGAATGAAGCAGCATATGCAAAGCCAGCAAGAAAAAAAGAAGGGAAAAAATGTTTATCCATTTTGATATTTAGTTTCCCAAAATTTCCTTGTCTGGAGGAAGTGTGGTTGTTGCAGTACGGTTTATCAGCGATGTCGTAGGCAACGATGCCGATAGTCAAAGCTAAAACCCCTGAGCCCAACAAGAGCCAGGGCACAATCCTGTCAATTTTTACTTTCAGGTAGATGAAGAACCTGTTCCTGAAATTGGCAATTTTTATACAGTAAAAAACACAAAGACAGGCTGAAACCCACAAGTTACAATGATTAAAAAAGGCTTGAAAAAATTCAGCTAGTTGAAGTACGGGACGAACATAAAAGTACTTAGGATAAACTTTTGAGAGAAATGAATATGCCCATGAGAAGAACAAGGAGGAAATCCTGGAGCATCCCAGCAGCAGCAAGATCTTCTCATTAGAGTTCAGGGTTTTCTTCTGGACCCAGCCAATGCAAAGCACACAAACGATGAAAGCATTTATCCACATGCCAGCAAGAGCCTCCAGGCTGATGATGGCCGCTGTGGTGGCCCCGTATGAGGTGACATTGTGTTGCTGTGGCGAGCGACAAGCTTCCATGCTGCGAGCTGGGGAGCAGAGCTGTGCTGGCCAAGGGGGCTGTGGCAGCCGTGCCTG
>VYXF01013035.1:3448-54259 GCA_013397295.1 Polioptila caerulea
GGAAAGGAAAGGAAAGGAAAGGAAAGGAAAGGAAAGGAAAGGAAAGGAAAGGAAAGGAAAGGAAAGGAAAGGAAAGGAAAGGAAAGGAAAGGAAAGGAATACTTTGCTTGGCAAGCAAGGGAACACCCCATTCAGGTTCTTCAGGTTCTTCAGGAACCTGAAGATTGTGACAACAATGGTGCCACCCACTGCCTCATAAGAGCCTGCTGAGTGTTTTGTGTAGCTGCCTGGACTTTGGACATTGGAGCAATTGCCCCAGGTGTGTTTAGTTCACACTCCCAGTGAGCTAAACACCATTGTGGCAATCACTCCAATATCACTGAATCCAACATGATACAGAAACCAGCTCAAATATGCTGCTGTTACCCAGTGCCCGAGTTACCAGATGAACAGAGGGCTTTAGTAACCAAAATGAAACAAGAGCAAAACCACTGAGGACAGCAACATTCACTCAGGCAACAGATTCAGAACTCAAAATGCACTTCAGAGCAACAGAGGTTGGGGTTTGGTGGTTTTGAACCATTTCAGCTTAGATTTGCAAGCATACACCCATGTAAAAAATCCCCCAAACCACACAGCCAAGTCTTTGTGCCATATAGTAAATGTTTTATTATACATTTGATCTAGAGTTTGGAATTTCCTCACTGCCAGTAGAGGAGAGTTACAGCACATTTATAGAAAGACCTTGATAACCAACACACTTGGAACCAGGATGAGGACTGCTCCAGGTCCTTGTAGCATGATCTACAAAGCAGCCTAAAACTGCATTTTAGATAGTCTTTAATCTTAGTAAGTGATTAGTTCTCAGTAACATTTTGCCTCAATGGACAAAGCACATGACTAATTCAGTACGTTGCATTCATCACAAGTGTAACTATTGGCTCCATTTAGAGTTCCACCACCCACTTAAACCTGATACATAGTTCCTGGCCATATATAAATGCCAATTTTAGCCATTTCTGACTTGGATTTTAGTGAAAACATCATTTTCCTCTCACTCTTTGAAGCAGAAAGAACTACCAGCTGCTGGCTGTGCCTATTCATAGTTACTTCACATTTTCCTCTATATTTCTGAACATCCTGTTTTATGGAGCTTGTGCAAATACACGGGTGAGCATCTGCACCACAGGCTGGTGGAACTGTTAGTCACTAATAGAGAAAACATCTTGCCATCTGAAAGATGCTGTTCCCACACTTTGCTCAGACAGGATCCCTTTCCATCACACAGATGTTTTTGGCCTAAAGCCTCTTTTCAAACCACATGCAATGCAGCAAGACAAGCAATAGAGACCTGCAATGCAAACAAATTGGGTTAACTGAAGAAAAGAGGCCTTATTTTTTTAACTAGAGGGGAATACAGACCACTGAGTATGCCCAGAGCTTGCTCATCCCACTATTTTAGGCTACCTAAGCAATGACATGCAAACAGGCTCTGACATAGGAAATGTGAGAAAAACTGGAACAATGTAGTTAAATCAAACTCCTAAATTAATGGAGAAATATAAAGAACAGCTCATAAAAAGTGTTTATCTCTAAATTAATCCATGAGTCTGTCTTCAGAGACTGCTCATTTCTCTTTATTCTTTAAATGAATCAGTTTATAAAAACACTGATCAAATTAACAAAGGCAACATAACGTTATTATTCCATGTTTGATGGGACGAGACTGTTTTCTGACACTGCTTAGCTGAAGGGGAATGGTCACTGTACTGGAGGTTTTCCAGAGAGCCTTTGCTGTTAGAAAAGAAGGCAAGTTTGNCAAATTAATCCTTGAGTCTGTCTTCAGAGACTGTTAGAAAAGAAGGCAAGTTTGTCACGTGCCCTTTCACTGCATTTCTTCTCCAAGCCGAAGGAAAACCACACAAAGAGTCTGATGAGACACCCTGCAGGCTCAGTCCTTTCAGACACTGCAGAACCAGCTACACCTACCTGAACAAAGCTTTTGGAGCAGCACTGAGCTAGAAAGGCACTAAGGCACCATCCTCACCGTGTCTGAGCAGCAGGAGTCCTTCTGAATACACTGCAAAGCAGGCATTTATGAGCTGGCATCGGGCACTGGAAACAATATTCTAACACAGCAAGAAACCATCAGGATTTCTGCCAGTGTGTACTGCAGGGGTTTGAAACATCAGCCTGGCAACACTGCATGCAGAATTCTTGACTTAAATGAGTTGTGCTGCAGCCCCTCTCAGCTTTTTTGTAAAGGCTTTGTGCGACCATTACTACTGCAAAAAAACCCCAACCAAACAAAAAAACAAAGACAAAACTATTTTTTCCAAACCCCTAGATATTTTTCTTAGGTCCAGGAAATGCAAACAAACTCAGAGATTTTGAGATCCCTTCTGCATGTTGGAAACATTGCAGGTATTTAATAATCCTCAGTTTAGTCATCAAGAAGAGCTCTCAGGCAAACTGCACTGAGCTCCAGTGCTGTTTTGGAAAAACAGAGTACTCCTGAAACAGGAAACTGCTCTGTACTACTTGCCAAGAGTGTTATTGAGGAAAAAAGGAGTTAAGTCCTAGAAATGTAATGAGAAGAATTATTGCAACAGGAAGCCACTCTCATGAAATAGATTATATCTGGAAAAGAATTCAAGTCCCATTAGAAACCAGTGGAAGCAAGTTTCAAAGTGATGGCAAAGTAATTTTCTTTCAAATTAGTTAATTTAAATGTATTAAACCATTAAATTAACAAAACATATTTTTAAGATACAGTGCTTTCTTTAAAGCAACTTTGAAATCTCACTGGATTCAAACATGGTCTAAAGGTTAATTAGTTTTAATTGTCACATTAAAAAACAAACCTTTATCTTAAGATTTATTTAAATGTTTTAGTGCCTATCCTCCCATTCCATTTCCTTCATTATCACACCAAGACCACGTGATTGAATGAAAAATGAGCCACTGCACACTAACAATTTAGTCCTCAATCTCCTGTAAAACCAGCATGGAGAAAACAGGACTGAGAACAGACAGCAGAACAAGAAGAGACAATTAAATTCACGTGTATAAAAGTATCACAAAATAACTGAATTTGGAATTTATTCTGTCAAATATAACTAGCATCTCACCAACTACAGATTTTTTAAAAACAGAAGTCTGGAGACACTATGTGAAAACTGATCATTTGAAGATTTATGCTCACATGCACAACCATTAAAGCAGCATGAAGGTCACCCATGGAAATCAATATAAAAATAAGAGTTTAGCATAACTTTTTTTTCTACTTATGCACACTATAAACCAGTAGGAGACAGGGAACTTTTAATAAGTCTTTACAATTGCTCAATACAGGTTCTCCTCCAAAGGTAAATTAAGTGATCCCAGCAGTGTCATTCCTGTCAGTGGCACCATAAATAACAGCAACAAAGTTAATGAATCTCACTTCAGTATCAGGAAGGTTTCCACACTCACCTGGCTGTGCCCTCACTTTTTCAATCTGATTAAACTCCACTGACATGGGAGCTGATTAGCTCCATGCAGAGTTCTATGTGTACCTGTGGCCCCTTCTGAGATTATTTGGGATGAAGGAGGTCGTTCATGTCACAAGGAGTTTCTCCTGCAGTTTGCAGGTCACTCTGGCCCAAGCACTTCTTCAGTTTCCAGCTACAGCTTTTCTAACCACACCTTTGGCAACATCTGAAAACGTAGGAATATGATCCAAGCTAGCTCTTCTGTCTACCTGTGTTAGCATTAATTGATCTAGGACTTTCCATAGAGGAATCAAAAGTACCTGAGTCAGGCCACAGTTTACAGATCAGCCTTGTTCTGATTCAACAGGAGTTTCAAAGCCCAGAACTCCCATGGAAAACAGGCTTAGAACACCTCATGACTCTCATTTGAGTTAATAGCCTACTCATGATTCACTTTCTTTCCTGTTTGCTGGACTTGATCTGCAGCCAGAGCAGCCTCACAGTTGCTTAATTAATATAGTAGCAAGGAAAACACAAATACTGTTAAATCTTGACTAGAAAAATGAGCTTGTAATGCTATTGTCAGAAGGCAGGCTTTGTTTGTGTCCCTTGGTTCAGTGAACCAGGAAAACTTAGACTGACTCACTTGTACTTCTCACAGCATTAGCAATAATCCAGACATTCATCACTGTGCACAAGAATATTGTCATGGGCTGCAGTGCAAGATGTAACCAGAAGTCTGTATTCCCTCTGCTGGAACTGGGGCAGGGTGTGGGGTAACCCTCTGCCAATGGCCAGCTGGGGCAGTTTCTTTATCTCTTCCACACCCATCCTCCCTCCAGGGAGAGATCTTCTGCTCATGGGCCATTGAGTCCACTGATAAAATTCCATCATCCCATTGGGAAATGCTCCATCCATTTTGGAAGGAGCCAAGCATTCCTACCTGGAACAAGCAGCCTTTTCCACTGGACTCCCAGAGGAAGACCAGGCCCATCTCTCTCCACTGGACCTTCAGCAGAGGGCTGCACCTTTCTACAGGATCACTGCTCCAACAGAGCCACATCTGCCACTCCAGGAGGGCTGCAGCCACCATTTAACGGGACTGCCACCAACACCCTGACCCACAGGGGGTCAGGTTGGATTCTGACTCTGGCAGTGGGTTTGTTTCTTTTGTAATACAGCATGTGTGTTGTGTTGTATTTCAGTTCTCCTAATAAAGAACTGTTACTCCTATTCCCATATCTTTGCCTGAGAGTCCCTTAATTTCAAAATTACAATAATTCAGAGGAAGGGGGTTTACATCCTTCATTCCAAGGGAGGCTCCTGCCTTCCTCAGCAGACACCTGGTGTTCAAACCAAGACAAAAATCCACAAAACCTTCCTGACAGCGAGTTTCTCTTGGAGCACACTGCAAACCTGTCAGGGTATTTAACATTCCTGTTCGTGCAAAACCCAGTGCTCTTCAACAACTTCAAGGTCCAACTTTTTAAAGAGTTTGATTATTGTTGTTCACAGCTCCAATGCTGCAGGTTCCTTAGGCCAAGTGTGAACTTTGCCTGGTGAACAGAGGCTGTTACACCAGAGGGAGGTTGGTGCACATCCCTCCCCATACCTGGGAACTCTTACAAATCCTGTTATGTCCATTTCACAAATATCCTGATGCAGCAAGCCAGGTTCATAATCATTATGAAATGATCATTGGAGAAAAGATCCCCCCTAAACCCAGTAAGATAATCCATGCAATGACACTGGATTTACCCCTCAGCATGACAAACACTCCTCACTGTAACCAGATTTACAGATTAGCACCATGAAACCTTTAAAGTGTTCCTGCTGCCCATCAGTACATAATAGATCCATTATTATTTTACACACCATCAGTTTGGTTCATGTGATAAACTCTGCTAGAACATCTGATTGATAAACCTCATGCACTACATGAATTTTCTTTTGGAAACCTGGTATTGAAATGCTTGGAAAACTTTCAGCGAGAAAAAAGTTCAGCAGAAAATATTTTGGGGGCAAGGGATGAAATACAGGAAAAACTCCCAGGTTTTTTTCATACTTTTGATACAGCCACTATCAAAAAAAGCCTTCCTTGTGTATGAGGATAAATTTTGTTCCATATTTTGCTTTCTGTATACATGTGAGGGTATAGATTGTGGCTTCTCTTCTCTGTTGAAAAATGTCTCCCTAACCCTCTGCATCAACCTTTGATCCATGCTCACTCCTGCCTCCACTGTGTTGATGTAATTGTGTGGGAAGTCACTTCACAAAACTGAAATACTCGAGTTGAAGGTGTAGAAAGAACAGCTCAGTGTACAAGAGTAGATAAATCATCTTCCCAGAATGTAAGAGAAATGCCAAACAAGATTTACATCCAAACATTCCCTTCTATTGTGCATCATATATCAAGCAGTGATTGATTTCTTTTTCTTCCAGGAAACCTCCAGTTTTATAGGGTTTTTTTAATTAAAAACTGGAGACAAACTCAGCAAAGGGTTAGGGGAGATGGTGCCCATGAGAACATTGCTGTCTGAGAAACAGTATAACAATAGGGAAATAAATATTTTTCTAAAAGGTCACAGGACAGGAATGTAAAAATATCATAGGTCATATCTAAGTTGTTGTGATAACTTCTTTAGATCCTTCTACCATGAAGACAGGAAGGATGGTGTAGACTTTTGACTGATGTGCCCAGGAAGAGTGGCCATTTCTTTTTAGGCACTGAGTCACCTAGAATAAAATAGAGCCACACAAATCAAGACTATAATTCCCTGGAATTTTTTGAGAATAATGTTGTAAGAGCATCAACAAGAGATCTGCAAAGAGAAAGGATCAATCTCTTTTTGACCTGTTAAAAAAAAAAAAAGTGACTAGAAATGTCAAAAGTCGACAGCTTTGCCAAAAGGGAACCTAAACCTTCTGAACTGATGTTGGTTGGTATTTCTGCATTTCTAAAAGAACAAACACTAAATCCTCAGAAGTTACATCCTAATTCCACAACACTGCTTTGATGATCTGTGTTTAATGTCAAAAGCTACAGAGAAAAGCTGAGAAACTGCCTGCAGAACATATGATGCAAAGCAACAGCATAAATGACATATTAAACAACAACAAAAGCATTTACTGTTCCTTATGGAGAAAACAAAGAAAATGCAATATGGACAGAAAATTGAGGGAACTGATTTTACAATGTTTGATTCAGCAGCAATGCTTCACCCTTCTCTTATTAATTACACACTTGTTGGAGGCCTAAGGAAGAAAAAAATCCATATCTTCAGAAAGAAAATAATATTGGTAGAGTAGGGTCATTTTTTGCTCTTTCATCCATTTCAAACCAGAGAGGCTGCTTCCTCTTACCTTCTTTCCACTGTCAGCTTCCCCACAGCAGGCAATCATTAGTAGCCTGCCAATTATTTTCTTGATGACACCAAAAGAAAATCTTCAGGATTCCCAATAAGACACTGAATGTACCTTAACAGGTGGAATAATGAAGTAAAAATGTAAAAAATAAGTCAGTTCTACACTTAGGGCATTTCTGAGAGAGAAATTTTAATGCTGAATTGTAGCTAACAAGTGTTGGTTAAAAACGAGGGGGAAAAACCTTCCCCAAACCCTGCTCCCATTGAACCATCAAATAAAACAGTTTGGTTCTAAATGTGTGCATGCAAAGGCAATAAAAAGGAATAAAAATGCAAACTCTAAAGAGAAGAAGAAATAAAAGATGGCATCTCTGATCAATAACAATCCCCAAATGCCAGGACAGCCACAGGGGAGTCAAGGTAAGTTGGGACAGTGACAGGCTGGTTGTAAGGTCCTTACCATGGAGTGGGCTCCAAGCAGGGTACCTCATACTCTAAAACAAAGGAGGAAAACACATAATTGTGCTGTGGATACCATTTTTAAAGCAAAATGTCTTATCCTTCCAACTCTTCAGGGACCTACAAGCAGAACTAGGGGTCTGATTTTCTTTATTTTTGCCCTCCTTTAAATGTCTACAGGCTTATGTTGTGTAGCAGTAACATATTCCTGGACTCTCACCTATATTAAATATCATAGATTGTTCCAATAAAACAGAAATGTATTGATTTATATTGCTATATTTTCTGTTTCAGTTCAAAAAAATACAAGATTAATTCCTGTGAATTGTACTAGATTTGCCAAGCATGGAGTTTTTTCTCTATTTTTTCACACAACTATTCCCTGCTAGACAGCAGTGATTTTATTGAACCCATGTATCTTAATCCTGGCCCAGGGAGAGGATTTCTAAGTTGACATCTCTACCCAGTCAGAGTAGTGCCAGTCAGAACAGGATGACAGGTGCCATAAATAAATTCAGTGCCTGCATACCCACTCCTTGTGTCTTGCTGCTCCCATTTCCTACAGCTTCCCTGAGCAGCACCAAGAGCATCTCTGCCCACCTACAATTCAGGAAATTACCTGATGCTTCAGGTACCACTGCAGCCTCCTCCTTTCTTTGCCTGGTTTAAAGAGCACAGGGGTGGGGAGCAGCTCGGAGCTGCATTTCCTCATAGGAATATTTTCTTCTGAGGTCCTAGGAGTTCCTCCTAAACTGGTCATTTCCACTAATCATTCCCACCACGAATTGGGGCAGTATTTGGGATCAGTACTTTCCAGTCTGACTCTCAGCAGCAAGCTCTGGTACTAGCAGAGATTCACAGTGCTCCTGACCCACGTTTGGATCCCCACCCGTGGGAGGAAAATTCACAGGTTGCCTAAAAACATCCAAATGCCACTTCTTATGCATTTCCTTATGAATTATTGCATGATTCAAGGGGAGGATGGGGGGGAATAGAGTTTCCATTGCTGTTCAGGGAGATTCTTGCCATTAATTTTCAGGGTAGGAGATAAGACATAGTCCTTCATAAATGTTTTTTAGCTTCCTTGAAGCATGTATTTGTGAACCTTTTTAAGCCTGTATTTCAGCCCCCTTTCTCTTCTAGGCCTTTATCTAGTTATTTTAGATGAAGCAGCTACTCTTCAGAAACTGTTAAGTAAACATTATTTTTTTTTTTTAATATATAGACACCACTTATCTCATTGCTACTGTTACATCTGAATTTGCACTCAAAACCACTGCAAGGCATATTCCCAAATGTAAGAAAACAGAGTCCAGCTTTTCCCAGTTTAAAAAANTCCAAATGCCACTTCTTATGCATTTCCTTATGAATTGTTGCATGATTCAAGGGGAGGATGGGGGGGGAATAGAGTTTCCATTGCTGTTCAGGGAGATTCTTGCCATTAATTTTCAGGGTGGGAGATAAGACATAGTCCTTCATAAATGTTTTTTAGCTTCCTTGAAGCATGTATTTGTGAACCTTTTTAAGCCTGTATTTAAGCCCCCTTTCTCTTCTAGGCCTTTATCTAGTTATTTTAGATGAAGCAGCTACTCTTCAGAAACTGTTAAGTAAACATTATTTTTTTTTTTTTAATATATAGACACCACTTATCTCATTGCTACTGTTACATCTGAATTTGCACTCAAAACCACTGCAAGGCATATTCCCAAATGTAAGAAAACAGAGTCCAGCTTTTCCCAGTTTAAAAAACCCAACAAATCAGTTAACATCTAAAGAAAATACCAAATACCCTGTTCCTGAAGCATAATCCTGTTTCAGAAACCGGCAGTATTCCACATGATCACACTGGGAAGCAGCTCTGGATCTCCAGCTGAGCTCCAAGCCTGCGTGACTCTGTCAGGTCCTCAGGTGAGGTTCAGACCATTCACACATTCAAGGATGCTATTACAGCACAGAAACAAACACCAGTCACAATCTGTGGGATTATCCTCACATCACACCATTTTTCCTTGTCATAAATCGCACACAATTTTGCCTTCAATGTAATGTATGTAAAGCAATAGTTTTTCCAGAAGTCTTAGTGTGCACATAGCAAGTATTGTGAGTACAACAATATTTTTTCTAACAGAAATAGACCCTTGAGAGCTTTTCTTTATAAAAACTGGTACCAGCACTGCTCTGAACAGCTATAATGTGCTGTTCAGTTCATGTCCCTCTCTTTTGCCAGAGGGGAGGTAAGAAAAGCAGGGGAGATCCCATTTACCAAATTCTGCCTTGCAAAAGGAAAGTCATGATGGCTGATATAATGAGCTAATTACACAACTGAACCAATTAATTCACATTCCAGTGCCTAATACAAACATATGTTCAGGATAAGACTGAAGAACCACGGTGTTAAAAATGAGTCAGTTATTTATAGACACAGAGTAAAGGGGTTTGGGGCTATCTACTATTACACCTGTTAAATATCTGATGAAAGACTTATGGGGGTAGTTTTCCCTACATAAAAGCCTAAATATTCAAAGTGTCTCTTCTCACCTGTAAATGCCTGATTGATCAGACAGTGTCAGCTTCTCATTTGAAATGAATGACCCAAATGCTTGGCCTGAGCATAACTCTGAAGGCTTAAACAGCACAGAATAGAATGATTTCAAGACAAACATTTTGTCTTATACTTAAAAATTTAGCAGAAGTTGGAGAGTTGAATGAATGTTAACTCTCTGCTTTTTACAGTGTAACTTTCTTTGAAAACAAATAGATACAAAAAAGGATTTTTTTTAAAGTACATTGTACTTTAAGCTGGAAAACTCCTTTTAGGAGAAGACCAGGCTTGGAAACACTGCTGCAACAATTACCAATAGTCTCCCAAAAATGAATCAGACTGTAGAGTATGAGGTGTATTTTTGGTTACTAAATACTCAGATATTACCATCGAATACATTAATGATAATTATTGCCAACATTCTCAATGAAAATGCCAAAGAAAACTGAATAAAAATATTACATTTTTTCTAATAGGAACGAAGTCTGTATAGGAGTAACACAAAACCAAAGAGGCTGTATGTGGTGACCATGCATGAAGACTCATGTCTCCCTTAAGCAGACTCTGAAAAGAATCAGCCTTGTCAGGGCCTGAAAGACCAAGGCAGGGCTGCCAAGGGCCCCGTGTAAGCTGCAATAATTTAGGCCTGTTTTGTGTGCTCAGGAACTCACAGATGAGGCTGGAATGCAAACACACTGAGTTGGCATTTTGGGACATACATGGAGCAAATGTCACTGACAATTGAAAAATTAGGTTAAACCAGATTGGGACACTTAACCTCTGCCTTTAGGCTTGCATCAGCTGCTTACAGCAGCTCTGTGGGAGCCAAGGCCATCGTGGTACAGAACTTCCAAATTCATCCATGGGGCTTCCCTTCCAGCCCACACAAGTGTTCCCTGTGAGATGTGGTCACAGGGAAGAGAGGGAGGCTCCTACATCCATATAAATTTTATCTCCTCTGCTCTGACTTTGAATCAAAGTCATGAGACATTTCAGTATCAAAGATTCACATTCACAACTCGCCTTAGAGGAACGTTGATTTCTAAGCTCATTTGTGACCAATACATTCTGACATTGGTGGTGTCAAACCAAAGAGCCCAATTTCTGAGTTGTGTCATTGAAATGTAATTACAGAGGGGCAGTTTTGTGCTGTTCTCTGTGACCCTGAAGAGAAGTGAAAAACAAAGCACCAGAGAACCAGGAGCCTCCTGGGACAACTTAATGGAAACCAAAACCTAGATGTGATAAATTTTAAAATGCTGCTCCTCTTAGAGCACTACTGAACATCAATTAATAAGCAGTTTAGCTCATTGGCATAACCCAAAATGACTTTTGAGAGTGTATTTACAAGGGTCAAGTCTCTCTTGTATACTGAATTTATGTAAGCAAGTGATGGAAAGGAATGCAATGTTGTCCACTCCATGCCAGTCACTTCTGTATTTGTCTGCAGAAAAGCTACAATTGCAAACAAAAAACCACAAACAAATTATAAAAAAATTTGATACCCCAAAAACCCCAAAACATATAGTTCTAAGCAAAGAAACTAAATAAGGAAAGGTTAGAAGCAATTTATTGCAGAGCATCAGGTCTCCCAAGAACATGGGAACTGTTTGAAATGGAATTTTATCCAAGTGCATCTCTACGCTGTTAAGTTCCACAAATTCATCACCCCTTCAGAAATATGCTAGAATCACACAAGTAAAAACTAACCCAACATATCATCATCATAGCTATCTTTAGCACCTTTTCTCTTTAAAAAATACACTTAGAACCATGTGGCTAAATAAACAAATTTAAAGAAACCAAACAAACCAGCAGGTATCAGGTTCATACAGACAATGGCTCGGTGTTAAGCTCCCACAGACCTAAGCTAAGAGTGACATCCAGTGGAAATAGAGTCTGCATCCTCTTGATGGCTGCAGCTCAGATTTAACCTATCATGTCACATCTGTGTTATGAATATTCAGAAAGAGATGTATTATACATGTCACTGGGAAGGCAAAGGTGTGCAAGAACAAAAAGTAGTATTGAGTTTCCACAGAGATGAAAGTTGTGCCACACTTTGATTCATTTGGTCAAAGGGACAAAATTCTTAATCAATGGTTCACCCAAACAGATTCTCTGCCTTGGAGTTCACTGTTAGACCAGGGTTATTTTGCACAAAAGAACCCCAAACATGCTTCTGATGCTATACTTGCACAGGTATTTACTGTCACTGATTATGAAGCTATCTGTGGTAATACTCTATCCAACTTCCTAATGGCAATTAATATTGTGAGGTAAGAGAGATACTGATGGAAGCTGCTATGTTTTGATCAAATGGAGCTGAACTGGGAGCAAGCTGAGTAAAGGTTGAGAAACTATTTTTTTTTTTTAAACAAGATGGAAAAAAATCCATTATATGTGAATGAGCCTGTTCCCTCAATTTGTCTCTTTGGATATACATCCTTCTGGATTGAAGGAAAAAACCCAAGGAGTTACATTTGACTGAGTCACAGATACTTTCCCCTGTGGGAGATGTGAATATTTAAGCAAAGGGAGATGTGCTCCATGTCACCAGCAGCCTTTCCCCTACTTTCTTTCACACACAGGAAGGGAGATCAGCCATCCAGGATGCTGTTCTCCCCCACCTTCTCAGGTGCTCCCAACAGTTCCAACACACTGGCCCTCACTCCATTATTCTCTGGCCAGACTGGGAAGAAAGCTTCCCAGTACTCTGGCTCCATTTTCACTTTGTTTCCCACATTTCTTGATGTTAGATTCAACACACCTTGAGAAAAAGGATTGAGGCAAAATAGGGCTTTTGCTTCCTGTCACTTGCCTGCAGCTAATGGCTCTTACCATACCAGGTTTCACTTCTGCAAACTCATATTTAAATCAAAGTCTCACAGAAATCTGGTAGGTGCTGGAAAGTCTTTCTGGCCCTGTCAAAAAAGGCACTCAGCTGTTAACAGGCACTGGTAGAAGACAAAATAATCAGATTTCCACATGGTGATTATATGAATTTCTGTGCTCCTGATAGAATGTTCACTTCTGATCCCAGTTGCAAAGTAACTCCATACTAACTATAACTAGACATGGTTTTGTACCTAGGCAACTTGGAATCCACAATCAGGAGCTCTTATTCAGCTGCTCACTACATCTGTCCTGCATACAATATTGCATCTGCAAGAAAAAATGACAGCATTCAACTCCAAGGTTTCATAATAACCACTTGCAGGGTATGGCAGAAATATTCTTCCACTGGGGTATTCATCTTTACAATATTCCAAAGCACACCCTCAAGTACTTTTCCCAATACATTCCCTGGCTTCCAAATCAAATAAGCATTTATAAAGAAAAGATAATGCTTCTATTTCTTGCATTCTGCAGTAGACTGTATATATAAAAATATACTGAAGTAACTAGTGTTGAGTACTTTTCTAAATTCTTAGACAATTAAAGCAGAACTCCTTAGTTTAAGGAAGGCACCTTTCCAGTGCTTAGCTTTCTGTTCACAGAATTTAGTTAGGGCTTAGTGTACTGGCAATCTGTTTATTCAATTAAAATTCTCTTTGTATAACAATAATTATGTATAGTACTAGGTACTGTGGCTTTAGTGTGTGAGTGAGTGGTGTTCATTATTCAATCACCCACCACAATACTCTTTCCATCAGTAAACAGTAAAATTATTTTCATTCCAAGTACCCTTAAGAGCTGTCAGAGTAAAGCAAGCCTAACCAGATGATCATTGGCACTATCCAAGAGCAGAATTTCACTCCACAAAATCAGGTTCTATAGCCAAAAAAGGACCAGCCTCTCAAGGACACAGCAGGTGAGGTGCTCATCTGCAGACACAGAATCTCCTGTCTAACCAGGATGTGCACTTCATGCAATATTAGGAATTACTAAATGGGCAGTCAGCTGTGGGAGTACGTGTCATAACCAAGCAATACTGCAAAACACAGGAAACAGTAAAAACAGAGCACTGAAATATTTACTTGCCTGTAACAAATAGAAAGCATGCAGAACTTCTAATTTTTGCATTGTAGGTGGAGCTGGTTAAACCACAAACATGACTGGAAGTGTGAAATATCAGAAAGATCTTCCAGAGACAGAAACAGTGGCTACAATAATGATAATAAGCCTCAGAACATTTTGATGGGAAAGATAGAAGACAATTTAGATAAAAATGGAAAGGCATGCCCTGATGAATTGGTACACTGTAAGTTGAATTTTTCTCAGTAGAGGGGAAAAAAATCCTGATTACTGAATCCTTTGAAAAGCAAATTGTCATTTTTTCCCCCATCCATTTATACCTCAGTCCTGCAGCTGGAGCTGCATGAAGAGGCATTTACTCTCTTTGTACTACACTTTCATTTTGGTGGGAGACTTCAATGGAAAATATACCAACTTTAATATCTTATACAGCTCAAGAAATATTCTAATGTGCTTTTTGATAGAATTTGTCAAAAGCCTGCTGTTGTCTCACTTTGATTGAAAGCAGCCTGGAAAGTCAAAAACCAGGCCTACTTCTAAAACCAGAAATAGCCACAGAAAAGCAAAAAGGGATCATGGACCCAGTACTGGACACTGAGCACATGTTAAGGTGCAGCCCTGGTCAATTTGTGTGGCCACCTAAGTAGCTCCAACATGGCAGGTGCAGCTTAAGAATTGTAATAACATATTGAAAACAAGGGGCAGTTCTTTCATTGCTTTAAAGCAACCTAAATCCATTTAAATCAATAAGGAGCTGTGAGGGCTGCATCAGTTGAAATGCACATTTGACACATGTACACTGGCTGTTCCTGTGTCACCAGGAAAAATCACACAAACAGGGTGCTGGTGGCACCTGAACAGTTGGAGTCACATCAGATTGAACAATGACCCAAACAATGAGCCCAGGGCTGAATCAACAGCCATCCTGTGAGGTCAGCTGTGAATCAAACTGAGGAACAGAGCAACAAGAAATTAGGAATTACTTGCATCACAGACAGAATAGAGCAAGGACCAGAGTCTCCTGACTAAACAGAACAAGCAGGAATCAAAAAGCCTAAGGGATGTTTCTGGTCCTCAAATATCTGTGAAGAGAAGAATTAAAAGGCTCCCTTAGGTCTAAAGTCTGCAAGAGGCAAAGGAGGAAAGATCACTGCTGGCCACACCAAACCTCATCAGCCTGGGCTGAGCTTTTACATGCCCAGACTGTCAGTGAAAGCTGCCAAAGAATTGAAGGAGTTACTATATGGGAGAGAGGGCAGCAAGACAGAAGTAAAGAAAGGGGTTTGTAACCAGATTTAAAGAATTGGATTTTAAAAGATGACAGGGATTTAATTTCACTTAGCAAACTGCATCACCTAGGGATAAACCAAAAGAAGGAACTATATATTAAATGAGACCACTGTTCTGCAAAGTTGGTGAGAAGAACAAATGAGGATACATGAAACCATTTCCACGAAGTCATGAGCACACACTGACAATATAAAAAGGAAAAATGGGTACTGGGATTCATTGCCCACAGAGAAAAATAGTCACAAAATACAATGTAGCTGTCAAGACAGGTTTATGTTATTGCTAAAAGAAATTCTGGGAAGTACAATCTGTGTGTCCTTACTGATACTTCTGAGACTTTCAGGGTCAAGCAATCACTGAGGTCAGAGCTCCAGGTTTTCACAGAACCTCATGTAGACACATATCTGAACAGGGATCCTATAACTACTCACCACAAAATCAAGAAGAACTTTTAAAGTATCCATCCTTTCTCCCAATTATTTTCTTTGAGTCAAGGAATGTGGCCTGAAACACTTTGAATAGCAGCATGCAGAAATTTTGTTGTGTTTTACTTGTCAAAACAGCTTCAGAAGGAATGCAAGTCAGACTTGCTTTTTCACAGCAAGAATTCCACTGGAACTATAATTAAATATAGAAAAAGCAAGATAAATCTGCCACTGGCACCAGGAAAAACTCAAAAACCATCACAAGAATAACAACAAAATATAGAAGAGGACGCAAATCTTCCAACAATGGAGCAGTCTTTAAATGGACTGGGAAATATGTTCAATTTGCTGTAAATTATAGCCCTGACAGAACACTGCACTTTTAGTAACAACATTGAGTGGCTGCCATAAGAGGCATAAATTGTCCAGAAGTGCCCTGTCCTACAGCACTGCCAATCAAAGTTTGTGTCTCTGAGGCTGTCTGGAAAATACCATTACAGGAATAGTCACTGCAGATTGCTTGTGCTGAAACAAAAGCAAAGACATTAAAATAGAAATAACAGCCTTGATCTGCTGCATTAGCCTTACTATTAATAGTGCAGGTTAATGAGTTCTATGAACACCATAAGGGTGTCACAAAGCTTTGGGACTTTGGGGTGGTTTTTTTGGTTTATGTTATGGTGGTTTTTGGTTTGGGGTTTTTTGGGGGGAGAGTTTTGTTTTGGGTTTTTTTGTTCTTTTTGGAGGATTTTTTGTGGTGGTGGTGGTGATTGGCTTTTGTTTGTTCAGCTCTTTTTGTTGAATTTTCTTTGTGGGTTTTTTTTTTTAACTTTGCTGGGGTTTTTTATATATGTATTGCAGCAGCATCTAAAAGCATCGTTAGAAATTAGAGCTCCATTAGACTAGCAGGGCAAAACATTCAAACAGAAATAGTTCCCTGCAGAGTTGATTTAAAAGGGGGGTGGGAAGCTGCTCCTGTGAAAAATGTCATAAAAGCAGTTCCAAAAGAATAGTCATAATTCACCTTCAAAATATTTCAGACCTTCATTTAAAAGTTGTGGATTTCACTTTTGGCTTCTTCAGCAAAACATTCTAAGTATGCAGAAAATATTTATTTTTAAAAAGGAGTTCTATACTTATTCACCACTCAAAAATACATAATGTCATTAAAGACAAGATATAATTAGAGACTGGAACAAACACTATGAGGCAGACAAAAATTGCTAACGTAACTACTGAAGTTTGGTGCTCAATCTTTTGAGGGATCTGTATTTTAACATTTGCCTTGTTGCAGCCTAGGTTTCCCTTAAACTGCTGGGCCCTTAAAGACCAGCTACTCCTAACCTAAAACCCAGTTCCTCTTAGAGCAAACTAACCACATACAACAATAATTTGTACAACAAGTTAAAACTCATGAGCAGAACAGAGGCTGAACATCAAATCATGGTCCAAAACTTTGTTTGAACATGAAGACTATAGAGAAAGCAACCAAAAGTCTAAATGTTAATGACTCTTCTCTTACAAACTTTTGAGAAATCTACATGGTAAGGAGTTGAAATATTCTCTATGGTATTTTACCACTGAAATCTCCCTACATTTTTAGAAGAAGGTGTGTGCTGCAATCAAAAGTTCTGTGATTCAAAAAACACAAGGCCAAAAGCTCCAAAGATTTAACAGTCTGCACAATTTTATCCTCTGACTGTATTAACATAGTGCTCTGCATAATAGAACCAAACCATAGAATACTGAAGAATATTGATAGAGAGACTTATTTCCTTATATGCAGTCTATTACTTCAGCCATTATCCACAGTGAGAATATACATTACGTTCTATCAAAAAATGGCAAAAATGTATTCCATTAATCTGTAAGTGGGAATAACTCTCTAATCTCAGGGCGAATTTAAACCATTTTAATTTATTCCGAATTGTGCCAGAGGCCAGCTGCACAAAAACTTGTCTGTAAGTGCCAGCTCACCATTGAGTGCTCACCATTCAAGGGCACCAACAGCCCTTAAATGCCCAAGCAGTCTGACCTGGGATCTGCAGCCCCAGGAGCACTGGGATGCAGGATGTGGGACTGAGGGGCTGTCCTGCCTGGGCCCTGGCCACTCCTGGAGCATCCTCCCACATGGGACAGCCCACACCTCCCTGCTGCCAGTTCTCCAAAACATAACTCATCTCCTCAGGAAGGGTAAAGGCACTACTACCCATCTATTTGATCTCAGTGGCCAAGCTGTCACTTAAAAGCTATTAACAGGATTCCATCTTCCACAGCTACTGCAATTTCCATTCTTTGCAATTAAAAATGTGTCTGCCTTTTCACTCCAATTAGCCAGCTCGTCTCACCTCCCACTTTAAAACACTGAAGACAGCAAGTTGGAAGTAATTGGAATAAAAGCAGAGGGTGCAGTCAGTGGCCAAGGCCTGCCAGAGGCCAGCCAGCCATTGCTCAAGGAGGGAACTGCTGCCCTCAGCAGCTCTGAGGAGGCATCATCTAAGGAGCCTTTGATCACCCCCACCATGGCACCACAGCACAGATTAAATAAAACAGCTGGGAAAGAAGTTGATGCTTCAGTGATTCCATGACAAAGGATAAGACTAAAACCCCAAATTATTAGTTGAATTCAGCCCAAGTATCAGCTAGAATGTTCTTTATTTCACAAGCATTTTCTTCAGAGTGAAACTCTCAGAAATGTTAATATATCACTGTGCTATTCTGTGAATATGCCAGTGAAAATGTTTCAGTTTACAGACTCATTCATATGTCACTCTAGAGTACAAAGCAGCTAAGTAGGCAGAATTGAAGTGTTTTAATAAACAACATTAGGAGACAAATGATAAAAAAATCAGTTAATTATTAAACTCATCCTTAAAAAAGGAAGGTGAGATTAAAGCACTATCAGTATATAGCAGTCTAATTTCTATCTCCTTTCTTACTTCATTCAATACCTTAACCACTTTGTAACATTTGCATAACAGCATAACTTACTGTGATGCAAATCACCAGCAAATTGTGCTCCTGACTGAAAGTATCGGGTCTGGGGATTTTTTGATTATCCCAAGCATATTCAGTATGCTGAAAAGTGATACACAGAATGAGTCTCCAGTGACCCCAGGATGTCTGTTCATCTGGCACTCTACTCTCCCAGCCATTTGACTACCATGGTAATTCAGGTTTATACAATTAAAAGATTACTCGGTTTTCTGCTAGTTATTTTACTTTAAAAACCCCCAAGCTGATAAAAGCAGAAAGCAGCTACAGTTTGAGATGCTTTTCCCATGCAGCCCTTGCAGAACAGACACTGCTCTCCAGGATAGTGATGATGGAATGCTAAGGGTTGGAAGGGACCTTTGAGATCATTTAGTCCCAATCCCTCTGCCAAGGGCAGGGACATCTCCCTGATGATGATGAGAAACAGGGAGCTTAAGACATTATCTTTCATTGCAGCACAGAATACTGGAACTTGCTAATTCGTGTTTGAATAAGGACTTTATCTTTCAATTAACTTTTTTCCCCTCCAGTTCATCACTCAGAGAATAATTTGGTCTTCTCTGATGTAGCCACAATGGAAATGAAAAAGTGACAGAAACATAACTTTTCTGCAGAGTAAAGGAGGGAGGGGAAAGAACAGGCTATCAGAAAGGAAACCTACTTTTGGAAATCCATATTTGCTTTTTTGGACAATTCTTTCACCAGACAGCAAATAATTTTATTTATTTTTGTTGCTTTATCTGCAAGTTTCTTCCACTTCCAATTTCCCTTTTCAGATGCAATTAAAAAAAGTCCAATATTCAACAGACAGCAAACTAAGTGCTTGATAATGACTTTTTAAATGCCCAGATTAGCTTTAATGGCTTTAAATGGAATTTTAATGAGTTACTCTGAGTATAACTAATTATTTGCTATTTATACACATAGACATGAACAGAGTATTTTTGATTAAATGAAACTTTATCATAACCATTATTCCAAGCTGCATTCTCTGCACAGAGCTCTACCACAGGAGCAGCATACATATGAATATATTCTCATAAACCTGTGCTCTGGCTTGATAAGCTTGTCTAGTGGCATGGTTTGAAACAGGGGATCCATATTCAAGTCCATGCCCTCTATGCCT
Organism: Polioptila caerulea; assembly: GCA_013397295.1. Classification (NCBI taxonomy): domain Eukaryota; kingdom Metazoa; phylum Chordata; class Aves; order Passeriformes; family Certhiidae; genus Polioptila; species Polioptila caerulea. The sequence goes on from VYXF01013035.1 coordinate 23,041, forward strand.
CCAGGTAATGCAGGAAAAACTGCTCTGAATCAAGAGGAACAGAAATTTAAATCTAGACCTCCCACATTTTGTGCTAGTGCTCTGTGCATGATACACGTATTGGTGATAGTCACATACATGATTCCCAAAATCAAAAGCTGAATTTCTTAGTTGGACAACTCTATTTCAGGAGAATGGCCAAAACATTTCATATTGTTCTGGGATAAAAGAGGGAAAAAACTTGAAACATCAGGACTTCCTTAAAAATAGGTGTAGTAAGCATAGATTTGCACTACAATTTGAATTAGATTTGCATTACACTTGCAGAGTGCTTTACTGTGAAAGCCAAACATTTTGTCCTCTGAAAGAAGGAGGTAAGGAAGCCAGACTCCTAATTTATTTAACCTCTCAGTCAATTGACAAGGTGAAGACAGGTTGGTTTTGCTTTTGATGTCGTTTTTGTTTTTTAAAATACAAGCAATGTTTCTTTTACAGCTCTTAATTCCAATATATGCAACTCCTAGGGTATGAAGATTGAGGGAAGAGCATACTCCCTATAAAATTTACAAAGGATAGAGAGGAGAAGGAGAAGAGAGTGTTATAAGTTGTCTTACAAGCCTGGGATGGAGTTAAACAACAGTTGATGATTTGAAAAATTGGCTTCCTTCACAGGTCCATAAAACCAACGTTGAAATAAACTGTGACATGGCATAAAGTTGGACATAACCACTGGTACACTTGAGTTTGTGCTTGAGCATTTATACATCTTCCAGACTGCACTGCCAAAGGAACTTCATCCGTCTCCATTTCAGCTACTCTAAAACTACATTTCAAAATGTTTTAAATGAGTTGCACCAAACTGCCCTTAACTGTGAACATGTCACCCAGCTGCAGCAGAACTTCAGGATATAATACAAAACCAAAATACAGATAATCATTGAGTTCTTCTCACTTAGTCTTAATTTGGATTAATTCACTCTTCTTCTGCATTTCTCATTTAAAAAGTAGATCCCATGTTATATGGTATCTGCCACTTGAGATGTTCATATACAAAAGATCTGAAAAATCTGTTCACAAAAAGATCTGAAATTTACTTAAAATATCTATAAGAAAGTGCCTTTCTTTCATTTGTTTCCCACATGATATAATAAAGGTACTTACATGCCAAAAAAAGCCACATAAAGGAAAATTAGTAAAAAGCTGAGTTACTTCTTTATCCAAAAGGTGGACACAGCAAGCTAAAGATATATTTTTTAGAAGTGGGTTATCTTATAGGTTTTCAGGGAGTAGACAGCAACTTCAGGAATCCAGGGCTAGCAAAACACAGAGTATCTCCAACTAAAAGAGCATTCAGCTTTACTGTTCTACCTTCATTTCCTCACCTCTTCAAAGCTCTTTGTGGAAATTATTTACAGAAATATTTGGGAGGGAGGGGGGACATTTAACCATATTGAGATGAAAAGTGAGGTATCTTGAGTCAGATACCTACCATGGTGTCTCACTGGTGTCTCACACTCTGCTAAACCCATTGGCCAAGCTCCCTAAGAAATCAGTGGATTGGATCCGACTGAGGTAAAATGGCTTTTATGTGCTGGCCTTTTCTTCATTGTAAAGCCTCTTGCCACAACAGAAAGACATCATTAAACCAAAAGGAAATCACTACCCCATGACTGGGAAACTGAGGACACCAAAACAGAGTTTTCATGAGTTAGTACACCAGCACAGCAGAACCCAAATATTGTAAGGTCATGGGGCAGATACTCCTGGAAACTGTGCTGAGGCACATGGGAAATAGGAAGGTGACTGGTGACAGTCAACGTGGCCACACCAAGGGCAGGAAAGCTAAAAGAAAAAATTCTCATACCTTTAGGTAGCTAACAGGAATCAAAGCAATTTTAAGAGTCAGCTTAAATAGGTTCTTTTCAATAAAAGTCAGCAGAACTCCTCCAAGTAGCAGTACCTGATATTACATTGCTGTGTCATACTTCTCAGATGTCAAAGAGTACCCTCAAAAGTTCACTGGACAATTGTGTGTGTACAGAATTTTTCTTTTTCCTTAAATAATTAGAAGGCTGTAAAGCTGTAAATTGCCTGTTTGACAAGTTCATGATATGCACTTTTCACACATCAAGACAGGCTAAAGAGAATTGAAACTAGCAGAGGACTTGAAATACCCATCACCATCATTAAGGGGTTTGTTTCCAAATACGTATAGAAATTCAGGTTTTGAAGATTTTGGCACAAAGTGATGCATTTGTCATTTAAGCACACCATAATCCCCTCGTAAGTGATGTTGTGTGACACACAGCAACATGGCATGTCTAAATGATAAACCAGCAGCTCTTCACTGAGCAAGTTCACAGTTATTGGCACCTTGGTAAGCTGCAATCATTTCATATTTCCAGGAGAAAAGGAAGCAGAAAATTGATGTGGCAGAAATAGAGAAAATGTCCATGTGTATTATGTGCTTCCAAGAAGAAAATGAAATGTCAGCTGACCACTGGGAGTACAACCAAACTGCTATTTCACCCTCATCTCCCACGGGGCCCAATGGAGTTCATCCCAGGGTACTGAAAGAACTGGCTGATGTTTTTGCAGCGCCTCTCTCCTTATTTTTGAAAAGCCTTGGTAGTCCAGAGAGGTTCCAGCTGACTGAAAAGTGGCAAAAGTTAAAGAAGAGTGAGAAGGAAGACCCTGGTAATTAGAGGCTTGTCAGTCTCACTTCAGTGCCTGGTAGAATTAGGGAGAAGGTTATTCTGTCAATCTTGGGATCTTACTCCTCAGGTTCCAGTATCTCACAGCTGGGATGCATCCCATGTTTGATTAGCAAGTTTGGAGAAAATGCTCAATAAAAAGATATGAAACAATCTACTCCTGATTCAAGGTTTCTTCCTTACTATCAAAGTTCACAGATGTGCACAGTCACTCAGAAATTATCATACTCTAATGCCATCAACCTCACATTCTAAAATTCTACCTACTGCAGACAATTTCAGTTTATAAAATACAACATTTGAATTGGTTTGTCCCCCCATTACATTAAACAAAAAAAAGAAAAATGTTTTCTACAGTCACAATACAAGGAAAGCATAATTAAAAATAAACTTCCCATGGAATAGAGCTGATGAGCAGAGGAGGACACAGCTAGCCTAAAACCTAGGATAACCAAGATCCTCACTTACATATAACCTGTATTTGCATTATAACTGAGATATCCTGATATCCCTAGGCTTCAGCTGGGCTGATTATAATGCTGAAACATTCAGAGTGTATTTTTTTACTTGGAAGTAGAAAGGCAAAGCATAATTTAAGAAAAAGAAGTTACTATTGTTCATAGAAAAGCCTAGCACTCACCTATGAAATATAAAGCTCAGCCTTGATTTCTCCTCAGAATGGAGGAGCCCAAATCCATGTCCTCCATTTTCCCAAAGAATGTATTAAGAAGCAAGCTGGAAACTATTCTACAATATTCAGCAGAAGCTGCATTATTGCAAGGAAAATAATTCAAGGCTTCTTGGGCCCAGTAGAAGGATCACACATGACAGAGCAATACAGTATCTCAATAATGATTCTTACATTTGTTATTGGTGATACAAATTTTACTGGAAGCCAAAACAACAACTCAGGGTATTCTTCATCTCAGACAGATGCTCTGGTGAGTGGAATAAAGAAATAGCACACATTTTCTTGATGGCAGAAATACAATTACATATGCCTTGAGAACTGCTTTCCACATATTTACTCAAAAGAATAACAAATCCATTAGTTTCTAGGGCTCAATTTAATCATACTAGGGAAATTTCAACTACAAAAAAAAAAAAAAAAATCAAAAAATGGACTCCACATGCCAACAGAAAGCACTTGCAAGCATTTTCAGAACTGCAATTTAGACCATGTGACTTTGACAAAAACTATGCCTTTAAACACCTGATCTTTTGGGAGTACCAATAAAATTCGGGCTTTTACTCTAAAATACTGAAAATGTAAAAGCAGAAGACAGCCATGAAAAGACAAAAAGCATAAAACCCAAGATGTTTCAATATGCTACCTTCTCCCACCATAATCTTCTGACAGTGGGTTGGTGCTTTTAAGGGATTAAAGGTCAAACAAGGCCTGCAATGTTTAGCAGAAGCAAAGACAGGATGCCAGGAAACCTGTTTCATTTCTGCCTCCTGTAGTCTTCCTTTCAATACACAGTGTTACAAGGACACAGGCGTGGCATTTTTTCATGTTTTTACCCATTAAACACAATCCTCCACTGGATTAAATCTACCAGATAGAAAGGTGGTACCAAACTGAGCTCCTTGTGTAGATGCTGAAATACCTCATTTGTCCCTCCCTAATACAGCTCCAGGTATGAAACCATTCCACAGTATTTGTTATTATCTTCAAGATAATGGTATTTTTTCTCTGTTTTAATGGTGGAAAGTGTTTTAAGGCTAACTTTTGGGAACACACAAATTAACCTCACACCTGACAACAGCACTACATGCAGTGGAGACTGATCTATGTTCTCTACCCCTCACAGCTGGCAGCTCCAGCAAATTATAACCTTGTTTATGAAACACCTAGCAGAGAATTTCATGCCTTGCAAAATAGCAGCGTTTGACATGAGACCATGAACAGACCTCCTAGAGAGGCAATGGGACAGGAAGTTAATTTAAAAACTTCCCCAATTAAGTGTTCTTACCTCAGGTAATTAGATAATTGCCTGATTAGTAAACATGTCCAGGAGAGCAATCAAACAATTGGAGTAACAAGGAGAAAAATACTGTAATTGTTAAATGGCAAGTTAATTTAAAATCAGCTGCTCTCTCAGCAAAACCTGGTTTAAAATGGTGTGCTGATACTATTAAATGAAAGACAAATATTTGGCATTTAACATGCTCAAACTGTTCACACTGCACAATAACATTCTTAATAAATAACTGAATGAACCTGAGTCAAGCTCAGTCTGATGCCTTTGAGAAACTAGAGCCTCATCACCAATATCATTATCTAAAACTAATTAGTAGTTGGTGATTGGAGCCTGCTGGCACTAGGAAGCTGATTAACATTCCTCAGAAACAAACAGGGCTGGGTTGGGGGAGTAGAGGGATATTTCCCTTTTGCTTCAGACTCCAAGAGCAGAAAGGGAACTAAATATTTAATACCTGTGCACATTGCAGCTGAGTTTCTTTCATTAATCTGTATAATGAGCTGGTATTTGATGTGCTTGAGGCATTTTCATTGCTTGACATATGTTGAGTTTGGAATTTTTTGCCTGGTTGGATAACAGAAATAGAAATCTTAAAGTGCAATTAAATATTTTGTTACCATTGTTTAATTAAATAAATACTGGATTAACTTGTGAAAGCAGATTTCACTGGCATGCTAGAACAGCATTTTCATTTTTCTTTATGAATGTAATCTATGCCTAAATACTGGGATGATTAGTATAATTACTTTAAATAGCACTGGATGAATTCAGGGGAGAGGGATGGAGCAATTACTGAGTATTCCACAGAAAACAGTTCTTTTCATTTCCTGAATAATTTGCTACGTGACCCTTTTCCTCCCTTTTTAACTGAAGAATGAGTCCATTTAAAAATCCTAAACTGAAGTTCAGGTTAGACTTAAATTCCATACCAGAAGAAAGCCCTGCAGTGTGTCTTAAGTCCAAGTGTCTAATTTAGTGGACATAGTGAGAGCCAGACCCACAAGTAAGCTTTCAACAACTGAGATACCTGCATTGGAAAAATTTCTTTCTGCTCCTATCCAGCCCCCATAAACCTGTGTTGTAATAAACAGCTCATGCCCAATGGAAACCCCTGACACAGCAACAGCTCAGATAAGTGAGGGGTGAAGTTTCACTTGTGTCTCTGCTGGTTTCTGCACGCTGAGATGCACATCCCTGCACATGGATATGAATATGCACAGGTGAAGTATGGAGAGCAGACAGACCTGTTGTCTCTGCTGAAAACAGAGCAGGGTTATTTTTCTATCCTTGTTTTGGTTAATATTCTGAAGCACTACACTGAGAGCTGAGGCAAATCAGTGCATTACTGACCTCCAGTGAAGCAGGTGTCAGCACCACGACCAAAATTCTCAAGGCTCCTTCCTTAGTTTCAATGTCTTCCTTTGTCTGAGTGGGACATTATCCCCTCCAATTTAATGAACTGGCAGAAAACTAACATTTGTGCATCCCTAAGTACACAAAATTACTCTACACTAGCATTATAAAGCACACTAATTTTTGACAGAAAAAGTTATTTAAAGGAATAAGTAATATGACACGAAGGAAAAGCAAGATGCTGTACCTAAAAGTCTTTATTTCTGTCATATCCTAAATAGAAGTACCAGATACTTTGTTTAAAGTAATTTATTCATCAGATTAATTAAAACTCTCAAATAATGTGTGCAACATTCAAAATGTGCCTTGGTGCAAAAAATGCACAACTAGCACAAAATGCTTCTACAAAGCAGCGAGCAGTACCAGTAAGGCTAAGCTGAACAAATTGAAAATGCTGAAGTCTCTTAAGCTTTGGATTTTATTGCAGGTGATCATGAGGCTGTATTAATAACTCTCAGCCTCAGAAGAAATGTTCACTATTCATACATAGCAACTGAAATAAATTACAGATTAGGTACTTCTGCTGAGAGTAATAGTTTACTACAAGATTGGTACCTTTTCTATAAATACATGTCTGAATGCTAAAGAATTGCACAGTTTGAGTGCCTGCATTCCATCATTCTAACCTGGCTTAGGAGGACATCATGTGGCAGAATAATATATGAAAGACACTGCAGCTTCCCCACACAAAACCCCCTCCTTCTGCAGCTGCTGCCCCTTGCAGCCAAAAATATTCAATACTGTCAAGAGACTCGGTGAATGGAGAGGCAGCATCCAAAATTTGATATTAGATACAAGAGAGGATTACTAAGATGATCTGCAATTCTGTTACCAAGGTGGGGCTGAATGACTGGACTCTGAGGTTTCCTCAGTTACCGAGCCCTAAGCAGCCATTTTAAATTTTGCAAGCAGGCAGCCCCATTTACAGCATTACATTTCCCCCTTCTGTGCTCTTGGATCAAACTGCCTTTGCCAGAGCCCTACCAAAAGGAGGAATTTGTGCAAATGTGACCTGAAAGCATCAATAAGGAACTCCAAGGAACGTATGAAAGAGCCCAATCCTCCTTCATCAGTAAAATCTCTCATGAACAACTCCATGATTACTAGCACTCGAATCAAAAAATAGAGTTCTAGAGAGGTATTTCTGGAATTTGTGTTGCATTTATCTAAAATCCATTTGATTTCCCTTGCCAGAGGCTGATAGTAAATTCTTGGAATATCACATGAAGGTGGAATCTACTTACACAATAATTTTAAAATTTAAAAATGAAGTAATCTGCTTTAGTTATAATACCAGTCATAAATTATGGAATCAATTCAGAATGTTATGGTATCAGCCCAGGAAATAAGAACTGAAAGGAAAAAGAACAATTTATTGGCACAGTTAACAGTGGACATAGTTAGAAATTCACCACTGAAGACAACAGAAATTGCGAATGAGGAAAAAATAAATCTGGAAAAGAACATTTTGAGGAGATTTTTGTAATTCCTGTTTCTGCCAGAAGACATAGGCTGGGTCATGTGGGGTCGTGGTCATTTCCTTTCATAAAAACTCTGAGATGAGCTCAGCTGGTCAGAGCATGGTGCTGATAACACCAGGGTTGTGGGTTTGATCCTTGTAGGGGCCATGCACCTAAGAGTTGGACTTGATCCTTCTGGGTCCCTTCCAGCTCAGATTATTCTGTGATCATAGAAGCGTTCTTAAAGTATTTTTTTTCACTGATTTAGAAAAACTATCTTAGAGACAGTAACATTACTTTTCAATGAATTCAAAATTTAAATCCTCCCTATGGATGAGAAGAATTCTGTAATGCTGATTTTAAACACCCAACTGAGATGTCCTGAAATATTTCCATTTACAAAGCTTTTGTAATCAATCTCAATCTGTTCATACTCAGGTAATCCAGGCATTTCTTCCCTTACTACAGTATCATTCAGCAACCCTGGATCTTCCACCCTATTCCTACATTCTTCATGTAATATAAACTGACAAAATAAGTTTGTGCATTCCCATAACTCAACTCAGTGAGCGCTCCTAGACTCATTTCAATCTAACCTCCCCTGAAGAGTTCTGTCAACACAAGAAACTGCACAACCAAATCTGCAAGCTGGGTGACACTTCTAAGCACAGATCAATTAGCCATGAAGGCTGAGCAAAATAATTGTGTTTCTAATCAGTGGGGTCCCAGAGCAGCATTCTGGCAGGAGCAACTGGAAAGAAACACCTACACACCATATTTTCATGTGTACATTTTGGGGAAAACAAGCTTACTCAGCAGCAATGAGGAGAGCTGAGGCCTTTCCAGTTCATTAACAGCATTTTTTAAACAATGTAGGATACCTCAGAGCAGGCGAGGTGCGTGACAAAGCAGTTTCAAGACTAAGTTTGGATGTTTTCAAAGGGAGTTTATAAGATGTGATGAATGCTGCAGCAGAGAGGTGGATTCTGTTATCCAATGAGTCACTTCCAGTCTCACATTCCTCTTCTGCAGACAGTGATTGGGAAAGTGTAGGGAAAATAACAGTAGCAACTTTACAGCAAGACCACAGCTGTTCACTGCCTTGGTCAGAATCAAATTAAAGTACAAAATAAAAGAAACCTGCTTTTTTAGGTTATCCTAACAGAGAAAAAGGGAAAACTGCATGGGTAAAATCACACCATATAAAATGGGACATAGGATCACCAAGTCTGCTGGTGGCTACGTTAAGTAAAACTCATTGCTAAATAAAAAATTAATGTTGTCTTTATCCGCTCTCATCAAACCTGCTGTGGAGAAGTCAACAGTATAAAATGATTCTTCTGTCATTCTTGCTTACTTCCTGCTTTAACTCGGCATTATTTTATCTAGGCAAATACATCAAGAGGTAGAATACTTCTAAGAAAGGAAAAAAATCCAGTATCAATGAAAGCACATTGGTGTTGCNCTCATCAAACCTGCTGCGGAGAAGTCAACAGTATAAAATGATTCTTCTGTCATTCTTGCTTACTTCCTGCTTTAACTGCTTTTGCTTTTTCCTGGGCAAATATATCAAGAGGTAGAAAAGAAAAAAGAAAGGAAAAAGAAAAAGAAAGGAAAAAAATCCAGTGTCAATGAAAGCACATTGGTGTTGCAGAGGAGACTTCTATTTCAACAACAGATCCCTGCACATCTACTGAAGTGAAGCAACAGAAGGATTACAGAGACTGTGCCATCACGGCATTATTTTATCTCAGGGAAAGGGTAAAGGGAAAAAGAAGAGTATTTTCAAGTTCACAGCCCTTTCTTAGAACCCTGAAGGAGCACCTCCCGAGGTCTATCTAACAAATACTCCCTGTCAGGGACAGAAATCTCTCCATGCCAGCGAGGGAGTTTGCACAGTGGGATTTCAGTCTCACCTGCCCCCATCAGTCCTGTCTAGTACAGCCAGTAGGACAAAATGCAAAAAGCAAAATGCAAATGTCTTCAGTCTCAGTGCCCAGACAACAAGGAAAAGGTTCTTATCAGCCAGTATCCGAAATAACCCAAGGTCATGTTTCCCAGAACCCGGCTGCAGAGGGCACACACTTGAGTGTACAACCCTCTGCCACTCTCGCATCTCCTCCAGGCTCCTGATTTACATCTCCCACCTGCTGGGTAAATCATACCCTCCCAGCAGTGAGATTTGTCCCATGGATTGCTGTTTTCAAACCAGGGTTGTTGAAGTTCCAAACCTCAGGTGGCTGTTCCAGTTGCCTGGGACAGGATTGCGCAGTCTCACTGGGCAGGCGTTTTGAAAGGATTTTGCATCTCATCCTTTCAGCAGTGGGGTGAAAAATTTCTTGAGCATCTGGGATGACATGTATTTGGGGTTTAACACTTAGTCAAAAAGATATTTATCCAACAGATGGAAACATGACAAACTAGTCCCTAAAGTAAGCATGTCTTCCGAAAATCTCATGCCTGAGTCAATACCCCTAGCTGGCAGGAGACTGTTATGATTTTCAAAGTGTCATTGCACACAACTGAGAAAATGTCAGAATCAATCTTCCCTCTCCTTTGTATAAGAAAAAAATCTGTTGATAACCAAGGAAACATATGAGTAATCTGAGTAATTGAGAAAAAAAATCTAATATATTAGAGGAGCTATTTATACACAGGATGAGTCAAAATAACATTTGTTTTATCTACTGTAATAAATTAATCCAAGCTTTGAAAAATCTTCAATAGGGCCTGATCTACAATTAAAACATTTTTCTACCCTAGAAAGCTTGGCTAAAGGATGACAAAAAAAAAAAAATCACAGCCCTGCTTAGTAGTTTTATGCAGCAATTCACTCCTTAAAGACATAAAAGTATTTGAGGAAAGGAAATTGCTTTTGAGTTTATTTTATTGAGCTGTAGAGGCAAAAGACTTATCTGTTTAAGTCGCTTTTATATTAGTGGGAATTGTCAATGGCAATACAGAAAACTTGAGTAGGAAACAAACTGAACCCTGGGCCCAATGTAAAGAACACATTTAACACTGGTCATCTTTGATATTTACTTCCAGACCTGAGCTTTGCAGACAGACTATTTACCTCAGTAGTAAGAGGTGGTACAGCTGTGTTTGTATTAGCAGGCACAAATATTACCTTGATTTCCTCTGCTGCCATCACATATTGTGCCATCAGAATTACGGAGAACCAAAAACATTCGGGCACACAGACATAATAAACTCTTTCCTAGTAAAAAGTAGTGACTCTAGCACTATGATTGCACAACTTATCACAAGCCACAGGAGAAAGAAGATGTGACATTTCATCCTGAAGAGCTCTTTGTCAACCATTGTTTGTTGAGGCAAAGTTCAGGGAAAAATGCTTTCTACTTCCTCACTGATAACATTTTGAATACTATCAATAAGATCTTAAGAGTATCTTTAAAACTTCTGCTTCAAGGGACTTCATGGATTATCTGTACATAAAATTTAAGCAAATCAGAAAGAATCATCTGCATGAATTACCAGAAATTACTTGTCTTTACTCTTTGCACTTGGTTTTTTGTTGTTTTGAGAGAGTTTTAAATTTATTTAAATTTGTACTGCTACCTTCTAGAATAGAAATTCATTAAAATGTTCTTGTCAAGACTTCATAAGTATGACCATGCTCTTGGAAATCAATTATTTCTGTAACACCAAATTTTTTGTAAAATAACTTTCACTTTTGTGCAAGACCTCCAACTTGACAGATGTCAAATAGTCAGATCATAACCCTATGAAAGTCAAGAAGTTACACCCAATCACTAACAGTTTTTTTCCCAGGAAACTCTCTCTGAGTTCTACAGGTCTTCTTGATGAATAATTTTTGTAAATTTGAGTATTTTCGGGGTCAGACCTCAGTCCATAATTTTACACTTTCTTCCTTGCTGCTTTCTCAAAAAAGAGGTGCTTTTAACCAGCATAACCTCATTGCTTGTAAATTGGCACATCAAAGAGAATTGTTACTCTTCTCCTCCATTTGTATCCAAAATTTGAAAGTTACCTCTGATTCCCCATCAGACACACTGAGGAGTTCTCACAGGTTTCACATACTTCAGCAGAACTGATTCACCATCTTTACAGGGCTGCTGATAGATGTCTCAGCCTTAAAAGCATATTGACAGCCACCATTTTTCAAAAGACTTCAGAAAAAACATACTTTTAAGCTTCATTTCAATCAATAATAATGACCAAAGATTACACTGGTAAAAATGCTGTGTAGTTATTTGTTCTCCTAGGTTTCAAATCAGCTGGCATTAAAATTCCTGACCCTCTCTGTTGCAGGTATCTTGTGAAAGGTTGGAGGACAGAAATAGAGTTTGGGTATTTTTCAGTGACTTTTTTTTTTTAACCATAGTTGCTCAGCTGCTGAATACATGTGAACATGCAGAAAGATCCAGAAAATCAGATTGAGAGTTGAAGAGAATACAAAAACCTGCAGGGAATTAATTAATTCTTACATATGCCATTGCCTTTTTTTTAAAAAAAAGCCAGACCCTGAAGGACCAAGTAGCATTTACTATTCAAGCAATGGTTAGAATTACTCAGGCCCTAAATACAATTAAAAAGTAGATGTTCACAACGAGATCAAACCTCAAATGCTCAGGGGTCAGACAGTTTTTGAATGTGGTACACTACACTACATTCTTTTTTCCCAAATAAGATGCTGAGGATGCTCACAGACACCCAGCAGAATTAAAAAATATCTCCAACTCAAAGAAATTAAATGTTGCTCACCACATGATCTTAAAATCAACAGTATGAGGAAAGGACTTCCCAGCTCCAGGGCTTCTGCTGAGTTCTGAAAACATATTGGTTCTCTTAGCCAACTTTCTCAATGTTATGGCTCCTAACCCCATGCTAACTCTGCTGCCAGCTTTTTATAATCTGCAATCACAGTTTGCTAAAACCTGCTTTACACTGCACCCTGGCAAAACTCCCACTGACCACCACACATGCTGACGCAGTGCTGAAGGAAGTATCACATGTGGAACAACAATATAAAGTGGTTCAGAAAGGGGGAGAGAGAGTTGGGGTTAAAAGAATGCTTATTTTACACATTTTTTTTTGAAAAGACAGCTTTTCAGTTATGGATTGACTTCATTTACAAAAGGCCAACCATATCAATGTGTAAGGCTACATAAATGCTGCAGCTCTCCTGCTAAGGCTTGTAAGAACTTTGGTACAAATTTCTACATGGCTTATTACTTCTGCTCACCTGACCACTTAGCTATTTTAAGTAAAGTCTGTGTAAAAAGTGCCATGGCTCTGGCTTTGTGTTCTCACCTTGGTGGTACATACTGGTGTTACTGGTTTCCACTGAGAGCCATACCAAACACAAGTGCTATACAGCGAGGTGCAGACACTTGTTCAAACAGAGTTTGAACACTAACATGTAGGGTTGGATTCCATCCTGCTTTGTAGTCCATTTTTAGACTACCCCATGAAAATGAATGCATTCATTGCTCAGAGCAAGTCCTGCTTCATCTGAATGAGGCAGCAGAATCAGCCTCCTCATCTCATCTTTCCTCATGGGCTTCCATGCTACAATTCCTGTAAACAACCCCAGTCTCAGAAGACAAGCCGTGGCAAGAAATCCATTTCTACTATTTTCAGAAGTGTTTGAATTATACAACCTTCTTCAGCTGTACCATTATTACACAACTATCATATTTCTCTATTCACTGGTGCATTGTTTTACAGTACTGACTCAGAAAAATAAAGGTAGCAATAGTATTGTCTGCAACAAATGCTATGGAATTAAGTGGTGTACTGGATTTCATGCAAGGCCTTCAATTTATCAGTTTTCATTTTATGAAGAATAAAATTCTTTGAAATCAGGGAAAGCTTTCTTAGTTGCAGCTTTAGAAAAAGGTGAACAGTGAAGGCTTTGAAACAGTAAAATCATCCATATGGAAGACCCCTTTCTGTCCATGTACCCTCTATGTTAGTTATGGAACAGAATGTCATCACTCACCAGGTGAGTCCTTTGTTATTAACCAGACAAGTAGCTTCCCTTGTGAACCCTTTGATATTCATGTTTCCCTCTCTCCTCACCCTAGCACAGGGAATAAGTACTGGAATATTTTTTAAAGCATCAGTGAATATACAGAGAATTTATTTTCAAAGGGCAGAAGGTAGTAATTCCCTACAGTCTGGCAGAATATGTTTACATTTCAAACCATCCAATCAATGGAGACATCTTTATGTGTTTGTAAGTTCACACCAGGAATATGCTTTTGAAGGGAATCTCCTGTTCATTCCCTCTCACCTTACTTTGTTTCACCCAGCCCAGATCAGCCAGATACCCCCAAAAGACACAAAGCTGAAAGATGCACTCTGCAGACTCTGCAGAGCACCTCCTGTGCCCCAGATACTACTGGACTGTCAGTTCACAGGAGCAAACTGGAGCTAGTTCAAAGCACATTCCCTCCTTTCCACCCACTCACACGCAGTGTGGACATCAGGTTCTTGGCTCCAAAGGCAAACTGGCTCTAACTGCACAGCACCACTTGCAAATGCAGACATGGACAGTATTAGCTCAGGGTGGTGGGCAGGCTGGAGCCAAATTTTGCACGGCAGGATGTATTTCCTTTTTGCATCTCAGCTTTCCTCTGAATAAAACTTCCTTTGATTAAACCATTTTAAAAATAGATTGTTTTGTTCGCCTGGGAGGAATGGAGCAAGTTAGATTCACCTATGTCAGGAAGTTCAGGACAAGCACAGCACGTTATCTGCATGCACCAAGACAAATGTACTGAATGTGTGGGCTACATAGTTCCTTTTATCATGTCTAGAGTCTGCTATCACGCTTATCCTGTGAATCCAACACATATTCCCTGCAGGTTGAAAGAAGCCTGTGTGTTTATCTCAGCCTGTTTTGGGGCAAGTAACTTCATCTTTCCACTGAAGCACTTCCAAAATTAAAAAAAAAAAAAAAAGCAAATTTGGAAATCACAGGTAAAATAGGGAGAGAGAACTAGGAATATAATAGATTAATAAAATGCATTTATTTAGTCTGGATATGAACTCATAACTGAGATAGGTTTTGCTGCTTTTGAAGCACTATTGTAGAAAGGCTGAAGAGGGTGGATGAATCAACTCTCTTAGAAGACTGAACTGTTTTTTGAAAATAACCCAAATTTTTCTGTCCAAAAAATGAAAAATAAATGTACTGAATAGAATAGAACAGAATAGTTCAGTTGGAAAGGACCTAAAATGATCACCTCTTCCAATTGCCTGACCAACAGATGGATGTTTTTATAATCAAGAGATTCAGTGACGTATGTTAAGAAAATCATACCATAAGAAATCAATACCTACAGCATTTTTTTTTAGTGAAAACAAGCTAACTTCACAAAAATGTAGGATTTCTTTAAAGGCATAAAAGATAAAAATATTAACATTGCAGGTACTATTTCTAGTTAATTAATAACTTAAAATTTTCATGCTTCTATCTGTAACATCTTAAAGAATTAGATACTTTGCAACAAAAATCTCGTAAGAAAACAAAAAGACTGGCTGGAATCTATAAAAGAAAATAAGTAGTCTATGAGACAATATTGTATTAGAAATAATATTTATAGTAGATACAGCTTGGCCAGATGTAGCATTGAGGACATGGTTTAGTAATTCAGTGGTGAACATTGTGGTGGTGCTGGGATCTTTGGGATTGTTTGGATCTTATGATCTTTTCCAATCATAATGATTCCGTGACTCTGACTTGGGACTTAAATTAAAAGTGAGCAAACAATACCAAACAGAAAAACTTCATTTTGTGGATCTTGTACGTCTTAGTGAATTCCTAATGGGAGGATGTGCAAGCTTCTCTTTAACCTGAAAGCTGTTTGGTGGCTTACAGGGATGTGCAGCCTGGTTGTTTTGTATCAGAGATGTACATCACTGCAACCAGCACTGCCTGTCACCTACTTTTGCAGTTAAAGGGGAGGCTAATTGCTGAATCTAAGAGTGAGATACCATTTCCTCTTTAGAAGTGCTCTCTTCACTTTCAACTGGCAGAAAGCAAGGGGGAAACTTATTCTATTTCCATGTGTTCTGTGCCCTCTGCTATGCAGCCTGCTTTTTTGTGCACCTGATGTAAGCTGAGCACAGGCTGCCACATGAGCCAGCCTGAGCAACCAGCGCCAGCAGAACGCCCAGTGCCTGCTGGGCCCCAGCAGTGCTGCTTCCCTCAGGAACAGGAACCAAGTCCCTCACAGCACAAACACCTGTGTCCATCCATACTCCAGCAGGGCTTCAGCATCTGCCTTCCCAGCTCCCACATCCTTGGCACCACCGAAACACAAAGTATGGGGCAGAGCTACAGCCTTCCTCTGTTCCCTCAACTGTACTTGCCAGATTGCCTCAGTCCCTAAATACAGCAAATGAGGCTGAGGAGGTGAGAAAAGCAGTGGTGCCACGTGGGAACCATAAATAATAGCAGTACTATGACAGCAAAGCAGAAAAGAGAGTTTAAACCCTCCCTTCACCTGAAGCCCCACTCCATGGGATCACCCACAGCATGCGATCAGCTCTATTTTTAAATGCAGTATTTTCTAACATGAGTCAGTTACCAATCTATTTCTGATCTGAACAGGAAGGACAGCGGAACATCCTCAATCACAGCTGAACCAAAATTAGAACAGAAAAATGGATCAGTTCAGCTCATTTATCTATACTAACCAACTTTGGGTGTACCTATATGAAAATATATACATAAACTCCTTTTGCAGATCCTCAGTGAAGGATCGGAAGCTGGTTTAAAGAGAAATTAAAAATGCAGAATTGGGTATTGGAAGGGGCCTGTTCCTTCCTAGGCTTTTACTTGGAAAGCTGTAATCCAGCCAGCCAAGCCACCAGCTAAGGGGTGATGACAGCAGCATGTCTGAGCAAAGCCTGTAAGTCACCTCTTGGTCACTCTTTGCTCAGCACTTGTCAGGCCACAGCCAAAACACCCTTGGACTGGAATTCTGTGTCCAGCCTTGGCACTCAGCCTAGGAGAGAGAAAGAACACAAGGCCCTGAACCTTGGAGATTAACCATGCCTGGAGCAGGACTGTGAACTAGGTGACCTCCACATGCCCCTTCTGACCTTAATTCTACACTCCTGAGACTCCCACACCACACATATGTTAAGAACTGGTTAAAAAAAACAATTTAAAATAGCTAAAAAAAAAAAAAGTCATGCCAATGTGTGACAGCAAAAGCCCTTTTCTCCATGGCAAAACAGTGATACTCTGGCAACAAAAATAACATTGAGGAAAATATGGACAAATCCTTAGTAATGAGACAATGACATTACAGAAGACATATTATTAGAAGATCACCCAAATACACTGGATGACTCTGGAAATGCAATCAAGCACCAAGATGGCAAATAAGAGCTCAATAAATTATTAAATGTATAAGCTTTGGAAACACTGCAGAAAGATTGCTGTCACGACAATCTGCTAAAGCCCTGCTGTTGGTTTTCACACTAAGTCCTCTATCTCATAATTCCTTTGGAAAACTTGCAAACAAACAATCACAGTAATCAAAATATCACAGCAGCATTAATTAAATTAAGGAAGTATCCTGATGTAAAAAAATTGCAGGGATTAATACATAAATCCCTGTTTCTTTTAGTCCAAAAAAAGAGAAGTAATTTTCAGCACTAAGGCTGCCCTTAAAGATAGGTACATGTGAGGGAAACACGTCTAAAAGGGGGGAGGGGAAAATCTGTGCCTTTTTCCAAGCTGTTTTGACTATTAACAAGTCAGTTTCAAGACAAATTCCATATGGGTAAGATACACAGCGTGTTTACATTTGACGTTTACAGCTGCACTTAGGTAATTTTATAGATGTATGTATAGATAAGCATAGGGTCAGCATGGATACAGCAAACTGCTTCATACAGAGATGGAGATTTCTCATTTAGTTGCCTAGCAATGAGATCTGACTCCTGGAAGCTAACAAATACTGATTAGAAAACAGAATAGAATTATTTAATGTATCATATGTATAATACAAAAAGGAACATAAGGCTATTGAAGAAAGGAAAACGTTAGACCAGAAAAAAAAAATTCTGTTCACTGAAATTTATCCAGGAAATACGTGATACTAAGAAACTGCAATATCTAAATTAAAGAAAGCCTCAGTCTCTTCACTCTATCAGTACTTTTCATCATTCTTCTTTTAGCAGAAAGTCCAATTCCATCTTGGCTTATGGATCTGACTTTTGAATTGCTGTGTTTAACTTTGTCCAGTCATCTCAACAGCGTTTTGAAGCAGGAGACAGAGAGAGTGATATTTTTAAAAATTGAACAGGATGAACATGATGGCATTTCTCTTCTTGGAAAACACAGCATGGTACGAATGGAAAGTTTGATGACATTTACTGCACTGGTGGAGAGGCAAAAGTCCACATTCGTGTTTTACTTTTTACAAAGAGCTTTAAAACTGCCCAGATGTCTTTTATAATATTTATAAGGTGTCTCTCAGTTCTTTCAGTATTACAAATGTTTTTCTCTCAGTACTTCAGCAGTAGAACAGGAAGATCACAAGCCAAGGATAGGCAGCCTACCACAACTCCTGCACAAAGCAGGAGTACCCACATCTTAGATCAGTACCAGCATTGATCTTTCCCCTTTATAGTCTAAATTTAAATAGATTATTTGACAATAAAACTGGGGAAACAGAGGCCACTGGATAGTATTCCAGCATAATAAGCGCATGGACTTGTAATGCACTACTCAGGCATTATTTAAACCTGAAAAAAGAACATGATTCCTCTTTCTGCTATTTCCAACCTTTCTTTAAAACATTCTCCTTTAACAAGCCTTTAAAACAGTACTTCCCAAATCTGTTCCTTCTGGAGCTGTCACTTAACACTATTCCATCTGCTTGGGACAGAAAGCCATAAATTTTCTCTCGTGTCCTGTTACATCAGCATAAATCTGGAGTAACTCCCCAGACTTCCTGTGTGACGCACTCGCTGGGGGTTTGCCTACACAAGGAAGCAAACATAAAGGAAAACTTGCCTCAATCCCAGCCTGCTACCAACTCTGGCTCACTCCTGGTGGAAACATTCTTACCAGACAGAAAAGAAAAGCAGCTTTTCCCATTCTAAATACGGGTTAAACTACTTTGAACAAAGAGAATCCTAGTAAAATCCAAAGGTATAATCACATTCCCTAATGAAGTGCTTTACAAAAATAAAGCTTCAGGATCAGAAGCAGCATGTCTTCCATCTAGTCATAAATATCCTGCTTCTCAAACTTTCCCTAATTCAGTTTAGAGGTACTTTTAGATATTGGACACAGCTTTGCATTTTGGCAGGAAAATGCCCTTTCACTGTCTACAACACACACTTTTACAGAATGGTCCATAACTTGGTACTTAAAAAGTACTCACTTTTCCATGAAGACAATGATTTTATTTCTTAATCTTCCTTTCCCACTTGCAAAGACTATCACACAGACTAATTAACTACATCTTAATTTGGTCTTGTACTGTGTCTCCTTTGTCCTTATTACAGCACTGTGAAGCACCCCTAAATGGAACATAAATTATATTTACTACATGAAAGGTTGTATTCAGACAGGAATTTACATGAATGTTTTTTTCTATGTTGGTCAGACACTATAATGATAGAAACTACACAACTATCTAGAAAAGCAAAAGCAGACAAAAATGAAGGACACACAAGTGAAGATTTTGATGTGTGAGTCATGGTAAGTTATTCAACCATGGCTAATTTACTGAGATGCAAATCAATTGGTAGTTTCATTACAGTACTGCCTGTATAATAATAATAGTAATAATAACAATGACTATGATGACAGATTTCTAATAATGTAATAACGTCTGTGACCACCACCTACATGTTTAAAAAGCTAAGGAACAGCAGTATTTATTTGCACACATTCCTTAGAAGGCACTTGCTGTTTACAAAGATCTGTCAACAAAGAATAGATGGTCTGGGATGAAAAGTCTTGCTCCTAAGCTTTCCCACATGGATATACATCCCAGAATAATCTGGCACTACCATAAGTCCATGTGGTCAACAGAAAAAAAACATAATTTCATAGGGAAAAACTGTTGAGGGAGTAGGGACACAGAGTTGTCTCTGAGTTGTCTCTTGTTGATTCTCACAAGTTTTGTACACATTCTGTGCTATAAACACTGATTTCAGAGAGTTTCTGAAAAGGAGTAAATTGGACAGAAATCCCAAAGGTGGAAGTAATTAATTTTCTCATTTGGGGCTGTGTGGTCATCTTTGCCTCTATTCTGAGATCCTAAGTACAGAATCCAACTTTAACTTTTTTTCTATAAGAAATAATAGCTTGAGATATTAATTTATGCATTGTCATTTGAACTCTGCTTTTCCCTCAATTTTTTTTTTTATTTTGATCTCTTTTGACAAGTAACAAGAAAAGTAAAATACTAAGTACTAATACTGAACTCTTAATTCATTGTGCAAATAGCACACCATCCACCCCACTTTGTATCTCCATGTCTTAAATAATATTCAAAGATCTGCTGTCAATTACATAGCAAAGATTGTACCTAATTTGTAAGAAGAACTCAAAGGAAATGTTATTTATGAATGTATGAACCAAAATACTTCATGTTCCCAACGAAGATTCAGCAATCAAGGTTGCTTATGGATACTCCAGTGTGGGGGATGAAAAAGGAGATGTTCTGGTAAGCCTTTATATATTCTGTATGAAGTGTGACTACTCTTTTTTTATCTTTTTATCTAAATTATAACCAGCAAATAGCCAAAAAACTGTCTTATCAAATAAATTTATTAATAAAACATAGATAACACATATATGTAGCACAAAACAGGCTTTATTCTGGCCTAATAGCAAAGGTAATCAAGACAAATGTACCATAAATTCTCATAGTATAGCAAGCAAGGCAGTAATGCCACTCCTTCTTCACTTAGACATCAGCTTGGTGTGTACTGTTTTAGGTAGTCTCATCCTCTTCCTTTTTTACCACTCAAACTACAAACCTTGCTTTCACTGACTATTTCTAAAACTCCTTACGAAAATTAAACAATAAGGCCAGCATAAATCCTGCAACTCAGTAACAGAAAGACATTTTGGTGCAAGAGTATTTAGTATGGTTGTATCTACAAATTTGTCTACTCCTTTTCTAAGGAACCATACTTAAAACTGAGGTAAAACCTGTGCTGTACTCTCTCACTGTAAGCAGGAAATATCCATCCCACTCTGTGTTTGTTGTCCTGTGAGGCAAGATGTTGTCCTCTAACTTCTCCCTGCCAGAAAACACACCCTAAAAGCAAGAATCGCTATTACAGCAGTCTGACCATAATTTTTTAGATTACAGGTAATTCAAGCTGTTATGTGTAACAGGTTGGAACACCTCTCAGAGGAGCTGGCACCATGTGAGGTCAGATCACTGACTGACATCAAAAGGGGCCAACAGTGTTTTCAGTTCTTTCTCTCCAGGCAGCGCCAGCTGCTTTAGTAGTGATTTCCTTTCAAGAGCTCAGTGGCAGCAGGTCTTAGAGGGGGCAACAGAAGTGACAATTTTGTGTCTTGTGAAAGATCAAATGGTTTAAAACATCAGTGCCAACCCTTTTAAGATCAGCTCTAGCAAGCCCGAGAAGTGAAACTTCTGACATCAGTTTTGTTTGTTTACTTTCCAGTAAAGTTTTGAGCTGCAAATCCCTCTTTTGGATCCTGAAATTCACTGATTCTGAGGCCTTGCTGGCCTAGAGTATAAATGCTGAAGTGTTTTGTTGGGTTTTTTTTCTTTTTTTTTCCCTTGCTAGCTGGCTAAACCCCAAAAACCCAATGTTCTCAGTAATATTTACAGAGATTTTCAGATCTGTAAACATAAATACCATGGTGATGTTCTGTATTTTCTTAAAGAAGCCTGAAGACTTCTTTTAGATTCTTTCTGCCTAAACCATGTGAATAAATGAAACAGCAGTAGGAATAAAGGAGCAATAATTGATGGATAAAACTTTTCCATACCAACTAGGATGTGTTTTCTTGTTGAAATATTCTTGGTCTTGATACAGACTTGGAACTTATGAAACCCTCTTGTCCTTCAAAGATTTGTGGGAAGAGACCACTATCAGAGTGGAGGAAGTCACTAATTATTAATAATAATATAATTTAATATATCATCAACACAAATATCAGCTCTCCAAATGCTGTGACTTACCCAGAATTTCTGCAGATCTGGGCAGTCACTGACATTTATATTGATTACTATTTCTTTTAAAAGACTTTCTGTTCTTATTTCCTTTGAAAAGTGATAACTACCTCCAGCAATTATAAAGTTAAATTTCCTGTTCCACTGGCACTGAGCTAGATAACATTACACTCAAAGGTTTAGAGGGTCTAAAAAGCTTTGATAAGAGAGAAAGGACCTTTGAAGTATCCAAAATGTAGCTGCTAAAAGGTAAAATACCTGCCCAGGTGTTTTGGGGTTTTGCCTGTATTCTATCTGATGTTTCTGCAGCAGTTTATCATACAACTCGGGCAGGACGAAGCTCGTTACAGATAAAATCTGTCTTCCATAACTTGGCTTTTGTGGCTTTACAACTTTTGCTGACACAATACAGAAAAAACTGTTAGAAGGTAGCACTCTGCACTCAGAGTTTACTCCAGTCAATGAACTTGGAGTGTCACTGTTCTTGGCACCTCTCCTTGCCTGCTCATGCTGTGCTGCTGCTCACACTTCACAGTGCTAAGCAATTGTCAGTTCTTCTCACATGTATTCTCCTTAAAGAAAGTGAGTGACCCTCCTGGCAATGCATCCTCTGGAGATGCACTTGTGTGTTAAACAGGGCACCTATAATGTTGGCTGGTCCCAGGAAGGAGGATGGATAATCTCCTTCCATAATGCAATCTAGCTTTGTACAAGATCCTCTTCAGCCTGTCAGCTGGTGTGACTACACCTGTTACTACCAAACTTCATGAGAAGTGAAATTGAGAAACACAGCCTAGAGTACTGAAAAAGGATGAGAGTTTTATGAAGATTCACTGAATATGGTTATTGTTTTACTCCACTTTAAAGGTTCACAGCTTTAGTCCTTATTTAGCTGTATGAGGTGAACTGCTCTGCTTAAATCCTCTGTTGTTTCTATGTGGGTATGCACAGGAAAAGTTATTTTAATTATCTTTTTAAATGACCACCTAAACAGTGCTTTATTTCTAATCAAAGGTTCTTACTGCTCAAAATTAATTTGATTTAACTGTTTTCATATTTTACTTAGAAAGTGCTTTCACAATTTAATTTAAGACTTCTGGCTGAAGTTATCCAAGTTCTAATTTCAATTACTCCATAAAGTGTGTGTGTTTGGGCTCATCTTCCAGAATGTTCTCCTGCTGACACATCCTCATCCTTGTACTTTTTCTGTTTGTTACACTGCTATCATGGTTCTATATCTGTTTAGTGAAGGACATAATGTGAATATATTTACCATATGGTTGCTGGGAGCAAGATGAATGGGGAGCTGACTAAGAATGTATTTATTACTTAAGAAAATCAGAGTCAAGGAAAAGGACAAGTGTAGAGAACTCCAGAAAGCTTTCACCAAGCTAACTGAGGATGGAAATACCCATTGGGAAGAATAGTTTTAAAATATCATTTGTACATGTTTGGCTTCTCTAGGTACTTTAACCCCTTACCGGAGTAAGAATCTGAGCTTATGCTGAGGTTCCCAGTGCAGCTTCTGACCTGCAAAAGTGGACAAACCAAATTGTCTCCTTTAATCAGAGCAAGCATTAAATTGAAATTACTGACTCCTCTTTTTCATAAGCTTTTCTACCAGTTCTTTAGGAAACAACCATGACAAACCTGTTATTTACTAATGGAAGCAGATGAATTATCAGGATGTGAAGCCAGCGTGCTATTGCTGTGCTCTCAGCTACCTCTCTGAGAGCTGCTGCATTCAATAAATGAGTCAATAAAGTATACAATATGGATAAAATACAGAGTGAAATTCATCCCTGATAAAACTGACCTGAAGTCAGTGGTTATGTCCTTTAGTGTCTCTTTAAGGCCTAAACAGAGTTCCATTGCTAAAAACACAATACTAGGAGTTTGTAGAAGGAATTAAAGCTTTTGGTTAGCTCAAGAGTTTGTGTCTCTTCAATATTTCAATCCCAGGAGGCTCAGCTCCTGCAGTATCTGAACAACACTTAACCCAGGAATTACCTGTAGAACTTACCCTGTAAAAACTTTTGCAAATTCAAGCCAATATCATCTCAGTCTAGGGATCCAGCTATTCACACATGAAACAAATGTGTCTGTGGACAGAGTAGTTAACTCAGAGTCACAGCTTCAGACAGAGAGCATGTAAATGCTAAGCCTGAAAGCCTTGCAAAATCAGTGCCATTTCAGAAAATCACTTATGTTAACCAGAATAACTACCTAGGATGAAATTATGCTTATTTATACTGTTAAAATTAAAAAAAATAAACCACCACCAACACCAAACAAAACCGAGCAAAACCCAAAGCAAACAAATACCCTAAACTTAAACAAATGACCAGAAAAAACCAGACAAACCCACTTCCTTTTTACCTAGGGAAAAATGGTTCTAGTTGGAGATTCTTCTGCTTACAGGTATTTTACAATAAGCACACATACAACTGAACTCCCCTACATCCCCATACTCACCTTGCAACCCTTCTTGAGATCACTCCCCAGCCAGAACACAATTCCCACTGCTCCATGTGAGGCTGCAAAGACAAACAAGCTCAGAAACTTGCAAAAGAACTAGGTTTTCAGAACCTTTTCTTTTCAGACCTTCCATTTTTACTCAAAATTTCACAAAAGAGAATCCAGAGAAATGGGACCATGCTATTCAAGTACATCTCTGAAGTATTTTTAAACTTTTGTTAATGATTATTGATTTCCTGTTCATTAAACTTGAGAAGCTGGCTAACAGGAAATAATTCTATGGTGCTGAAATGGCTTGTATTGCCTCAGAGAATGAATTATTTTCAATCCACATAGAACACATTTAACACTTTCATGGAATCATAGAATACTTTGGGTTGGAAGGGACCTTTAAAGCTCATCTAGCCCTACCTCCTTGCAATGAGCATGGACATCTCCAACTAAATCAGGTTGCTCAGGGCCTTGTCCAACCTGACCTCGAGTGTTTCCAGGGATGGGGTGTCTACCACCTCTCTGGGCAACCCGTGCCACTGTTCCACACCACAGTGTAAAGAAATTCTTCCTTGTACCTAGCCTGAATCTACCCTCTTTTAGTTTAAAACCATTATCCTGTTGCTACAGGCCCTATGAAAACATCTGTCCCCACGTTTCTTAAAAGTGCCCTTCGAGTACTGAAAAGCCACATTAAGCCCTCCCCAAAGTCTTCTCCAGGATGAACAACCTCAGCTCTCTCTGCCTCTTCTCATAGGAGGGGTGCTCCAGCCTGATCACTTTTGTGGCCCTCCTCTGGACCAGTATTTCTGTATGACATAACATCCTGCCACAAGGAGCCAGAAATACCTACTGGTTAATAGAAGCTACTTTCAGACTCAGATCCAGACTTCTTTTTTTTTTTTTTTAACCATCTGACAGTCTTCCTGTCTTCCTTCCTAAATCAGTTTGTCCTGATTTAGGTCACCTGATTTAGGTGTTCTGGTAGTGGCTTTGGTTCTCTTCTCCCATCTCTCTTCCCAAAATGCCTCCTGTATGCAATTTCTTTAAAAACTAAAGAGATTTCACCAGAATAGGAAAAAAAATTACAGCAGCACTCGAGCAGCTGCACTTGCTTTAAATGGATTAGGGCCTAAAGAATGACAATATAAAATTAATCTACAGAAATGCAAAACAATTTTAACATACTCTACGAAGACTGGATTTAATAAAGGGAACCATAGATCAAACAGTGGAAACTATGTTTATTGAAATCTAATGGTTTAACATTCTTGAACCTATTTAAAAAATGAGGTTTGTAATAACATGCTCATGTATAAAAATAATCATCTTTTTTTAAATTGAAAAAGGTTTTGAACTTTTCAAATGGGTAGCAAGGGAACATAGAAGGACTTCACTGCCTTCCAAAGGTTAACTTGGGTTTATAACTATTTGTCTGATTTCCCTGTGTTTTTGCTTCCTCCTAAGGAAAGTAGCCTTTTCCTCATCCTTTTTCTATCTCAAGTGGATCTTTGATCCCCAAATATCAGAAAATGTGGTTCTTACAGAAATCTGACAGAGAATTAATGCCCTCTTTTTTTCATTAATAGAAATCCTCTTAACAACAACCACTGATAACTATTGTGCCTGAATATTACCTTAAATTGTAAGAAGCCATTCTGTGTTTCTGCCCATAGAAAAGTAAGGCAAACAGCAAAGAGTAGCTCTTTATATCCAACAAAAGCCCTTTCCTACAAGCAGATAAATGTATATAAATGTTGTGGTGGGTTCCTACTGTTTCTTCACACACAAACAGATGACACAGAACCTTCTGCACTGAAAAAGAGAACACAAAATTAGTTTGGTAAGATCATGTGCTGCATTTCAGTAATAGTAATTTCCCAACCATGCTTCTGAGTTCATCAATAATACATTTTTTAAGGAGTAATGCAATGCATCTATAGCATATTTGGATGCTCTTCCAACTCAACCAACTGCACTTTGTGTTCAGCTGCAGTAGGTGTTTCTGAATATGATTAAGTATTTCATATAGAAGATGATTGCCACAAAACCACTTAAGCAGGCAGATTACAATGGAATCCAGCCAATACATCCTAAAACAGATACAAGGATTATTATTTCTTAAATACTGTACAATTAAACCACAGAACTCACTAAAACGTGCTACTGGAGGGCCTAAAAGCTGTCAAAATTAGACATTAACATAGAAAATAGAAATTCAAATAACTATAAAAAGGACAAATTACAGACATGCTTTAAGATAACTCCAACATGAGCTGGCAGTGGTTAGGAAAAAGAAAAGTTTTTCTCCTGGAAAATAATGGATATTACAAATTGAAATCTTTCCTATTTTATTGTAAAGCTGGTGCCAAGCAATGCCAGAAACAGAGCATTGCAGCACACTCACTCTGCTGAGCTAAGGACCATGAGCAAATCTGTCATTTTAGAAGGCTGGAGAACGTGAAAATTTTGCACCCTATATATTTCACTGAACTGGACCTGATGAGAAGACAGTCACTGCTGGGTTTATTTTTTGGTTGGCTTGTTGTCCTAAACCATTCTGGGAATACATATGCAATCTTCCTCTTTGCAAGTTATGATGATTATGCATTAGTACAATTATATCAGCTAAAAATATTCCCTGTTCTAAATAGGCCTGTGAAAGCAAAGCAAGCTGTGCTGCTATGGGCACTGCCTCGCTTCCCTCACGGCCTGTACAAACATTCCCTGGTGAAATCTCACTGTCTCTGACACTTGACTATTCCAGGCAGTTTTCACTGGCTAACTCTCAAGTCACACCCCAAGTATCTTTCCAGATTTTGGAGAGAGAACCAGGGTAAGAGTCCTGTGCAATCGCAACTGCCAGACGTATTGTTACACTCGAGAAATCCAGCAAGTCTTCCGAGTCTTAAACTGGGAATCAGGAGGTGGTTTTTTAAATAGTTTTTTTTTTTTAGTGTGTCTGGTTCTGAGCAGCAGGAATCCAGCTGGTGAGTTAAGGTATTGGATGCAGCATTTCAGAGGACAACGGAACGAAAGCAAAATAATTTATTAGGTGGAAGACTCAGTGAAATCTACTGCAAAGGATTTTCCAAAGGAAGGGAAAAGGGAAGGGACCTCCCAGGTGGTTTAAAGGGCACCACTGTCTAGAAGGGTTGGAATGTCCTAGCCTCAGTGAGTACTGTTACATCAGTGGCACTCAAAGTCACCTCTGTAGATATAGAGAAGTTTAATACCAATACTCTGCAAATTAAAATCCTCTAGAGAACAACCACAAAGCCTTCTGCAATGCTTTGACACCATCCATGCTATATTGTACAATTTAGGCACATAGCCAATGTATTATTAGTGCATTTCTCCAAGAGACAATGCAAACAATTCCTATAAAAGTGAATCTGCACAGTATGAATGGGTTTGCTGTTAAGAACATTCTGCTTCAGTGGAAGTGCCAAAAAAAATGTTTAAATGAAAAATATAGGTGTATTTTTCAGTTTGGGTTTGGGTTTTGCTTTTTTTTGCTCTTTCCACAAGCCCTTTTTTTCTACAGTACAGCTCTCCTTGAGACAGGTTTCTATCACAAGAAAAACTAAATGAGTACATTTCACATTTGGTTAAATGTGTGCATCAGCCTTCATTCATTGGGTGGGTCACGACAGCTTTGGAGAAAAGTAAGGCTCCCCTGGAAAGGCAAAGGCTGAAAACCTGTTGGGAAAATTAGAAGGTGCAGGAGGTGATTATGTTGGAGAAGTCAACACGGAATAAACTAGGGTGTGAATTGCCAGTGCATTACTTGCTCTGCAGTAATTCTCGACACGGGTGCTTTGGCTCACATGATCTGCACGCCCACACGGCATTAACGGGGCACTCTGGATAAAGCCAGCCCAGCCAGCCCCACGGCCAGCTCGGGATGAGATGCAGGATGCTCTGGGGTGGTGCAGTGCCACAGTGCCCCAGCCACCCTGTCACCAGCACTGTCTGGAACCCCCACCCAGCAGGGCCAGCATTGGAATCCCTGCAAGGCAACCTGTCCCACTGGGCGAGTGGTGGTGATTCCAGCATGGCAACAGGAAGGGAAAGCTCTCAGCCCTGAAAGCTCCTTTCCCACATTTTGTGGGCTGTTTTCATAGGAGCCTGCCCGCGTTCTGAGCTCTCCCATATGTGCAGCAAGGGGCATCTCTCTTCCTCTCAGCCAGATGCTGCATCGGTGCAGCAGCTCCTGCTCCTGTGCTGCACAGCCTGCAACGCAGAGGGTTCCTCAGGACACTGGACAGACATCCCTTCTCAAGACAAGCAGTGGCAGTGCACCCAGGCCAGAGTGAGGCATCGATTCTGCAAGTTCAGACTCGCAGGAACAAATCCAGAGCTACCAGTATGCCAATTGGAAACCACCTGATTTGAATTAAAGCATCACTTGTGTCCAGCGCAACCAGGGGAGAGAAAAGGGGGAAAATACAAAGGGGAGGTAGAATTTGGACAAATCACAAAGGGGACTGATGGGTGCAAGCCATCTGCAACTGCTAGCCATAAAATTCCTTTTTTATTTTTGTTTGTTTGTTTGTTTGTTTTGTTTGTTGAGGGGACAGGGGCCATGGGGTTTTTTTTGTTGGTAAAGTCAAGGGGACAGACTGAAAAAAAGATTCTTTAGGTAAATTTTCTTTTACCAAATAGCCAAACAAACAATTGGGCTGCTGTTCTCAGACATGAATAATGGTGTCTTCCATGCCAAGAAGTGAAGGAATTTAAGGAGAAGGTGAGATGTGTAAAATAGAAGGCATTTCACAATTTTTTTTGTCCTCTGCATTACGGTTCACTGCCTTCATCAATTGTACTTGTGCAGCAGGTCTCTGAGGCTGACAAACTGTGGCACATGTGAAGGGATGCAATGAGCAGCCAAGCACAGAAACTTCTTTGGTTCCCACCCGCTAGAGTCAGTGTGAGCTATAGAACACCATATATCCTGCTGAATCCTTCAGCACTCAATCCTAGAAAACAACCACAGCTATAAGAAAACATTGCTATTCTCTTACTGATCAAATGTTGGGGAGTTTTCTGTTGTTATGGTAGTAAGTATTTTAAAGTATGCTTTCAAATAAACAATGAAAGGTGACACTTTGTCACCAGGTACCTACTATGTTTTGCAGGTTTCCCAATCTGTCCTCTTCCCTTCCTGCCCTTCCCCCCCAAATATATATATTTAAATTATTTGTTTTCAATTACAGTTAACAGTATTGGAATGCTTATGCTGGAAACACTGAATGAGAATATTCTGCCATCCAATCCAAGACAAAATCCCTACTTCCACTTCTGTTTTTTAAGATTTGCAAGTGATTTTTTATTACTTTTCACTCTGAAAATGTTCAATAACCTTCGCCGGTTTTAACATTGGTTTAAATCTTGTTGACTTTGCTGTTTCCTCCGTGCCCATTGTCGCCTCCTTTCAAGCTGGATTCCATGGATTTCAATGGCATTCTGCACAGTTCTGTTCCTGCAGATTTACTCATGAAGTCCAAGCTCTTGCAGTAGTGTGGTTATCGTTACACGTGGGAAAGTGTCATTATATAAATATTCTGCTATGACAAATACCTGTTACAGTTGTGTCACCTTTACTCAACACATATGAGCTCAAAACCTACTTTCGGGTAGTTTGTTTGAGATTTTCTGTAACACAATCCAGTGTTATGGAAAATACAATTTACAGTGAGTAAATTGTGCTTAATGCTTACAGGGAAACCTACCTGGAAGAAGCTTTATCCCAGATAAGATGCAACATAAGAACTCCTGCATGAGAGCCCCCCTAAGGCCTTACATAACCCTTGGGACATGGTGGCATGCTGTGTTGAAAGCATTAGGAATGAGGCTGGCTTTGGAAAGAGACTGGAAGTTCTGCAGGATCATGTGTTCGGACTTGCCATCTGCACGGCTCCGGAGTGACTCCATGGATCACTTTCTCCCAGCCATCTGAACCGTGAGTCACACAAACCGAAAGCGGAAGGCGGATGTGTGAACAAAGCAGATGTGGATGTTTGTGAGGCTTCTCCTCACCTTTCCAGAGCCCTTGTTTTTCTGCCCTGCCTCATCCAGGGCAACTACATTTCCACCTCAGGGAAGCCAGGGGGGCAGCCACCTTTGCCCCCACCTGGGATGGAGGCCGGGCTGTTAAAGGATAAAACTCGCACGGATGAGTCTCTGGAAGTCTCCATGACTCAAACTTCACCTACGGCTGGAAGCCTGCCTGGCCATCTTTGTTTTGTTTAACTGAGCAGGAACACTCCACTAGCTCAGTGCCTACCACGACAAACACAGATGTTTCTCCGAGCCCGGGTTGTCCGAGGGGTGCCTGCAGCCCGGACGGGCCGGTTCACGGCCAAATGCACATGCAGAGAAATAGTTTCCAAACCCCAAAAGCAAACCTGAAACTGGATCTGTACACCCAGTCTCCTGGAGCTCAGATAGCAAGCCGCCTCCTCCGGATCTGATTGCAAGCACAGGGCTACCGGCTGCTATCGGTTCATTTTTTTACCTCAGCCAAATCCGAAATGTGGGCTGACGGAGGGGGCTTAAATAAATTTATTAAATAAAATTTAAAAAACCCCAAACAAACAAAAATCTTACGAACACATATTCTAGCGTGTATATATATATTAAAGTACCCTTCTGCGAACGTGCCTGCACCACGCACGGCAGGCCCTCGCCACTGGAGCTCCGTGAGGGCTGCAGCTCGGCAGCGAACGGCCCGGGGACGCGGCGGCCGAGCGGCCGCCATGGAGCGGCTGCGCCACTTGCGCAGGCCCCGCTGCCCCGCGCGGCGGCGCCGACAGCCCCTGGCGTAGCAGCGTTCGTGAATACCGGTGCTGCACTGCGGCGGCGGCACGGCGCAACCAAACCGCCTCCCTCCACCGCCCACCCCGGCCCTGGCACCGCCCCCTTCCTCGGCTGTGATTGGCAGGGCGGGTGGAGCGGTCGGCGGCGATTGGCGGGTGCCGGCGGGAGGTGGGGTAGGTTGCGTGAAGGGT